>CAMTDV010000021.1:34646477-34733977 GCA_947069175.1 Scalesia atractyloides
CGATACTTGAATGATAGCTGTTGTTATACGAAAATTCAACTAATGGTAGATGAGCGTCCCAATTTCCCTTGAAGTCTATGACACATGCTCGAAGCATATCTTCAAGAGTTTGGATGGTGCGTTCAGATTGTCCATCAGTTTGAGGATGATAAGCGGTACTGAGGTCTAATCGTGTACCCAAAGCGGCTTGTACGGCTTGCCATGTTCGTGAAGTGAAACGACCATCACGATCTGAAATAATGCTTAATGGTACACCATGACGGCTTACGATCTCGCTGATGTAGATACTAGCTAACTTCTCGTTCTTGAAGTCCTCGCGAATCGGAATGAAGTGAGCTGATTTTGTAAGACGGTGTCATACCCACCAGAGGTGCGAGGTAACCCGGTAATGAAGTCCATGGTTATGTTTTCCCACTTCCATACAGGTATTTCAGGTTGGACTAGAAGTCCTGAGGGTCTTTGATGTTCAGCTTTTACTTTGGAACATGTAAGGCACTTGGAAACAAAAACATCGATATCCTTTTTCATGCCAGGCCACCAGTAGGTGTATCGAAGATCTTGATACATCTTGTCGGCTCCTGGGTGTATAGAGTATCGTGTTTTGTGCGCCTCATTCATAAGGAAATCACGAAGGTTATTTGATCGGGAATCCATATGCGATCTAAATAGTACAGAATACCGTCGGATTTAGTTTGATTTTAAGCTCAGCTCCACAAGACAGCTCCTTGCGTATGTCGTTTTCCGTTACTGAAACATGTTGGGCTTCTCGGATTTGATCTTTGATGTCGGTTATGATTTGCGAACATAGAATACGAATGGAGTTCGCATAACCCTTTCGACTGAGCGCATCGGCCACCACGTTTGCCTTGCCAGGATGATACCGAATTTCACAGTCGTAGTCATTAAGAAGTTCGACCCATCTTCGTTGCCTCATGTTTAACTCCTTTTGGTTGAAGATGTGTTGGAGGCTCTTATGGTCAGGTGTATATTTCACACTTAGTACCGTAGAGGTAATGTCTCCATATCTTAAGAGCGAACACAACGGCTCCAAGTTCCAGGTCGTGGGTGGTGTAGTTCTTCTCATGAATTTTGAGTTGTCTAGAAGCATAAGCTATCACTTTTCCTCTTTGCATCAGTACACAGCCTAGTCCTTGCCCTGACACGTCGCAATAAACCACGAAGTCATCACAACCTTCAGGAAGTGTGAGGATAGGTGCGTCACAGAGTTTTTGTTTAAGGGTTTGGAAGGCTTCTTCTTGTTTAGGTCCCCATATGAAGGGTTTTCCTTTATGTGTTAAAGCCGTGAGTGGTACAGCGATGCGGGAGAAATTTGCAATGAAACGGCGATAATAACCAGCCAAACCAAGGAATGATCTTACTTCGGTAGGTGTACGTGGCGCTTGCCATTCTTGTACTGCCTTGATCTTTGAGGGGTCGACATGTATTCCCTTGTCGTTGACTACATGTCCAAGGAATTGTACCTCTTTTAACTAGAATTTGCATTTAGAGAATTTAGCGTAGAGCTTTTCATTCCTTAAGAGCGTAAGGATGAGTCGAAGATGTCGTTCATGATCAGACTTAGACTTTGAGTAGATGAGGATGTCGTCGATGAAGACTATAACAAAACTGTCGAGATACGGTTTGCGGACTCTATTCATTAGATCCATGAAGACAGCTGGGGCGTTGGTTAAACCAAATGGCATGACCATGAATTCATAATGACCATAACGAGTTCGGAAGGCGGTCTTTGGGACGTCTTCTTCATGTACTCTGAGTTGATGTAACCAGAACGAAGGTCGATTTTTGAAAAACAGGTGGCGCCTTGAAGTTGGTCTAGAAGATCATCGATGCGAGGTAATGGGTAGCGGTTCTTGACCGTTAACTTGTTGAGTTCTCTGTAGTCGATACACATGCGAAACGTTCCATCTTTCTTCTTCACAAAAAGGACAGGTGCACCCCAAGGCGATGAGCTAGGACGTATGAAATCTTTGTCAGTCAGCTCTTACAGTTGACTGGCTAGCTCTTGCATTTCGGATGGGGCTAACCTATAAGGAGATTTTGCAACTGGTGTAGCTCCAGGTATAAGATCAATGCGGAATTCGACTTCTCTCACGGGAGGAAGTCCTGAAATGTCGTCAGGAAAAACTTGCGGAAAATCTTTTACTACTGGGATGTCTTCGAGTTTCTTCTCCTTGATTCCCTTTTTGACGACATGAGTTAGGAATGCGACATAATTCTTGCGGAGATATTTTCGGGCTTGAAGACAGGACATTAATTTGAGTCCTTTCTGTCACCCCCGACCCGCAGCGGAATAAGAGTCGGGGCATAATTGGGTTATCACCAAAGCTCATGATATTTACTAATGTGTTTCATATTTATTAAAGTCAAAATTACATTCTCAATAATCCAAACATGTCCATACAATACAAAGAAAATTAACCAACTAAACAATCCAAGCTCTAAACCAGTTTATTCTTCTAAGCCAATCCTATGTGTTTCTTGCTGCAGCTGGTTCACCTGTATCATGTGTAAAAATGGGGGTTTTTGGGTCAACATAAGTTGGCGAGTGAACCTTATTAGATAAACATTTATTATTGGTTTCTTGTTATTTTTATCAAGGAAAAATTGTGCAATAGTCATAAGTGAGCAAATGTAAATAATCAATCAGTAGCAATAACAACCACAAACTATAACATACAATAACATACAATAACATACAATGACAAATGAGCTTGCATGAATGTATAACATGAATGAAACTGTATATGTTGGCAACGTCACGTTCACGCTCATAATGTAATGGGGAACGGACGGCCTATGATGAATGTCTTTGCGATCAAGGCTCAATCAAACGGAGCCGATCGTATGTTGGCAACGCCAGCTTCACGCTCATAATGTAATGGGGAACTGCTCAACGCTCATAATGTAATGGGGAGCAGCGGCCTATGAACTTGCATGTACTGGAAATAATAAATTAAATCTAAACAATAACCACACAACAGTTGATACAAGCTGAATACACATTTGTTCATGATATGATGTATGCACAATGATTTAAATATAATAAATGGTAAGACACATGATACACCCCAAAAAACGTGATAAAAACGGGGAATTTTGTAGAGATTCACTCACATTGGGTGCGTTCGGTTGGAGATGATGAGATGTTCACGAGTTGGAAGAATTGAACGATGAGGATTAACTAACCTAAATAATAACGGAAAGTATAGTAAATGAGTGGATTTTATTAATAATTTAATAGGATTTTTAGATATATTTTTGTGAGTTTAAGGTTATTTCCTATCTTTAAAAACATTATTTTTAAGTATTTTTAATTGATTTTTAAGTTAAATTAAATAAATAAAAATATAAAAATATGTGACTTTTGCATTGACCGTTGACCATTGACCGTTTGACTGTTTGACCGGTTCTATGGTGTACATGTATGCGCCGGGCAGGACTCGAACCCGAGACCTCCCGTTTGCGTGCACGCAGCTCTACCAACTGAGCTACGTGTCTAACCCGAAATAATCTTGTTTTTAATTATATTTATATACTAACTCAGTTTATTCAGAATTCTTTTATTTTCAAAATATGTTTTAAATCATCGAACCGGTGCCGTCAACAGGTCTCGAACCCGGGACCTGTGATTTATCGTTACACACAGTCCACCGCTGGACTGTGTGTCTAACTTGGTTAATATACGGATTTTTATTATATTTAACATCTACCGTGAGTTAACCCGGTTTAGTTAGAAAAATAAAACATTTTTATTACAGAGCATACGTGTGTCAAGGATCGAACTCGCGGCGTGTGATATGTATGTACGCACAGTCCACCCTGGACTGTGTGTCTAACCCGAGATAATATCCAGATTTTATTAAACTTATAATCAACCTATCTTCGTCTTCTTCGTTACAGAATTACAGCCTACGATTACTCTGTTGTTTCTTGTTTAATTCGATTGACAAACATTCAACAGACTAATATGAAATGGCAGAGACGATTTTTAGAAGTAAACATACCGGAGAACGATTTATCTCAGAATTCCGGCAAGTCGTCGGCTCTGTTTTTACGGATTTCGACTTAGCGAATAAATTAACAGTTTTGATTAGCTAATTGAGGAATTGAAGTACTAAACAAGAGTTATCAGAAGGTTTGAATGTCTATATCGTTTTACAGCGGAAGATAAGAATTTTAAGGAGTTTTCCGGCGAGAGGGAATTATCCGATATCGACGTCTGAAATTGATTCGATTGAAGGGTTTGAGTTAGCAATAGCTTAACAACTGATAGATAAAGAAAGAATTGAGAGACTTACTGATTTGATGGAAAACACGGTTTTCCGGCGAAAGTCCGGCGAGTTCAAATAGCTTCTCCGACGAACTGAAAGTTGTGCGAAAATGCAATTGAAGGTTTGCAGAATGTGTTTGAGTCGCGAGAAGGGACAATGATTGAAGTAATTAAGGAATTGCAGACTTTTCAGTTAATAAAACCGATCCCACATGAATTCAAGTCCATTCAAAGCAAAATTGATTGGAGGTGTCGGTGTATCGGTTATAATCGATAAACCGTGAACAATCAAACGTTTTTGGACGTTTGGTGACCGATTTCAGTTAAAGTTGGCGTAACCAGAGTGATTTACGATTGACTATAAAATTTAATTGTTTCCTAGAGTTTACAGAACAACAAGTGGCGGAGTGGTTATATGTGTGTGTGATAAGTCTTTGAACTTAAATCCGGCTGACTCGGGTTCGAGTCCCGGCATCCTAATTTTCTTTTTAATTATTTTATTTTTACTTTTTATCAAATATAACTTTTATATTCTAGTTTGTTTATTAATTATGCATCATTAAAAATTAAAATGGACATAAATACGTAACGAAACATTTATAACTTGATATTCGATTACAAACGGAGCGAGTTTGGAAAACCCGTTTTTGACAAATGTTACAGTATCCCCTACTTTTAGGAATTTCGTCCCGAAATTTAAGTAGTAGTAGGAAAAAGATGCGGGTTTTTTCGCGCATTGAGCCTTCACGTTCCCAAGTAAACTCAGGTCCCCGTTTCGACTCCCAGTGTACCCTAACAATTGGAATGCGACTTCGTCGTAGACGTTTTTCTCCGAAGTCCATGATCTCTACATGTCTTTCAATAAAATGCATAGATTCATCAATCTGAATATCTTCCAGAGGAATATGGAGGTTCTCATCAGCGAGGCACTTCTTCAAGTTTGATACTTGGAATGTGGATGAATCCTGTTGAGTTCTTCTGGTAGATCAAGCTTGTATGCTACAGGTCCTACTCTTTCGAGTATCTTGAAATGGGCCTACGTAGCGTGGTGCTAGCTTGCCTTTTTGACCAAAACGAACTACTCCCTTCCACGGTGATACTTTTAAAAGTACATGATCACCAATGTTAAACTCCAAAGGCTTTCGTCGTTTATCTGCATAACTCTTTTGACGACTTTGAGCCGCTAGAAGATTGTTTCGAATCTGATGAATCTTGTCTGTGGTTTCTTGAATCAATTCTGGACCAGTGATTTGAGCTTCCCCAATTTCGTGCCAACATACTGGAGATCGGCACTTACGACCATATAAAGCTTCAAAAGGTGCCATGCCGATACTTGAATGATAGCTGTTGTTGTACGAAAATTCAACTAATGGTAGATGAGCGTCCCAATTTCCCTTGAAGTCTATGACACATGCTCGAAGCATATCTTCAAGAGTTTGAATGGTGCGTTCAGATTGTACATCAGTTTGAGGATGATAAGCGGTACTGAGATCTAATCGTGTACCCAAAGCGGTTTGTACATCTTGCCATGTTCGTGAAGTGAAACGACCATCACGATCTGAAATAATGCTTAACGGTATACCATGTCGGCTTACGATTTCGCTGATATAAATACGAGCTAGCTTTTCGTTCTTGAAATCTTCGCGGATAGGAATAAAGTGAGCTGATTTTGTAAGTCGATCAATGATTACCCATATAGTGTCATACCCACCAGAAGTGCGAGGTAACCCGGTAATGAAGTCCATGGTTATGTTTTCCCACTTCCATACAGGTATTTCAGGTTGGACCAAAAGTCCTGAGGGTCTTTGGTGTTCAGCTTTAACCTTGGAACATGTAAGGCACTTGGAAACAAAAACAGCAATATCCTTTTTCATTCCAGGCCACCAATAGGTGTATCGAAGGTCTTGATACATCTTATCGGCTCCTAGGTGTATAGAGTATCGTGTTTTGTGAGCCTCATTCATAAGAAATTCACGAAGGTTGTTGTGGTCAGGAATCCATATGCGATCTAGATAGTACAGAATACCGTCAGATTTAGTTTCAATTTTAAGTTCAGCTCCACAGGACAGCTCCTTTCGTACATCGTCTTCCGTTACTGAAACATGTTGGGCTTCTCGAATTTGATCTTTAATGTCAGTTATGATTTGCGAACATAGAAGATGAATGGAGTTCGCATAACCCTTTCGACTGAGTGCATCAGCCACCACATTTGCCTTGCCAGGGTGGTACCGAATTTCACAGTCGTAGTCATTTAGAAGTTCGACCCATCTTCGTTGCCTCATGTTTAACTCCTTTTGATTGAAGATATGTTGAAGACTCTTGTGGTCAGTGTATATTTCACACTTAGTACCGTATAGATAATGTCTCCATATCTTAAGAGCGAACACAACGGCTCCAAGTTCTAGGTCATGGGTGGTGTAGTTCTTCTCATGAGTCTTGAGTTGTCTCGAAGCATAAGCTATAACCTTTCCTCTTTGCATTAGAACACAGCCTAGTCCTTGCTCTGACGCGTCGCAATAAACCACGAAATCATCACAACCTTCAGGAAGAGTGAGGATTGGTGCATCACAGAGTTTTTGTTTAAGGGTTTGGAAGGCTTCTTCTTGTTTGGGTCCCCATATGAAAGGTTTTCCCTTATGAGTTAAAGCCGTGAGTGGTACAGCAATGCGAGAGAAGTTTGAGATGAAACGGCGATAATAACCAGCCAAACCAAGGAATGATCTTACTTCAGTTGGTGTACGTGGCGCTTGCCATTCTTGTACCGCTTTGATCTTTGAGGGGTCGACATGTATTCCCTTGTCATTGACTACATGTCCAAGGAATTGTACCTCTTTTAACCAGAATTCGCATTTGGAGAATTTGGCGTAAAGCTTTTCATTCTCTAGAAGTGTAAGGATGAGTCGAAGATGTCGCTCATGATCAGAATTAGACTTTGAATAAATGAGGATGTCGTCGATGATGACTATAACAAAACGATCGAGATGGGTTTGCAGACTCTGTTCATTAGATCCATGAAGACAGCTGGAGCGTTGGTTAAACCAAATGGCATGACCATGAATTCATAATGACCATAACGAGTTCGGAAAGCGGTCTTTGGGACGTCTTCTTCACGTACTCTAAGTTGATGATAACCAGATCGAAGGTCGATTTTTGAAAAGCAGCTGGCACCTTGAAGTTGGTCAAGAAGATCATCAATGCGAGGTAATGGATAGCGATTCTTGATTGTTAACTTATTGAGTTCTCTGTAGTCGATGCACATGCGGAACGATCCATCTTTTTTCTTCACAAAAAGGACAGGTGCATCCCAAGGCGAGGAGCTAGGATGTATGAATCCTTTGTCAGTCAACTCTTGCAATTGACTGGGTAGCTCTTGCATTTCAGAGGGGGCTAACCTATAAGGAGACTTTGCAACTGGTGTAGCACCAGGTATAAGATCGATACGAAATTCGACTTCTCTCACTGGAGGAAGTCCTGAAATGTCGTCAGGAAAAACTTGCGGAAAATCTTTTACTACTGGGATGTCTTCAAGTTTCTTCTCCATAGTTCCCTTTTTGACGACATGGGTTAAAAATGCGACATAATTCTTGCGAAGATATTTTTGAGCTTGAAGACAGGACATTAATCTGAGCCCTTTCGATGAGGTTTCTCCAAAGATTCGTAGAGTCTGACCGTTTGTAAGATGAAAGCGTATAAACTTTTCGCGGCATACAACTTCAGCCTGATGTTGGCTGAGCCAGTCCATGCCAATTATAATGTCAAAGCTTCCCAACTTCATAGGAATAAGGTCAACTGGAAAATCGTGGTCGTTTAAGGTGAGAGTACAATTGCGTATAAAAGAGTTTAATGAGACCGGTTTCCCGTCAGCAACTTCTACTGTTATGGATTCCATGAGCTTATCACGATTTTGGTTTAGGATGGGTTCAAACTCTAAGGACACAAAACTTTTATCCGCACCAGTATCAAACAACATGGATGCATAACTACCATTGATAAGGAACGTACCGTTAACCACATTGCTGTCAGCTCTAGCCTGATTAGCGTTGATGTTGAAAGCTCTTCCTCTTGCAGGTGGAGGAGCTTGGTTAGCTTGATTCACCGGATTGGCTTGGGCTTGAGCATGAATAATGTTCACCAACCTTGGACAAGTGTTTCTAAAGTGGCTTGGGTCTCCACAATTGTAGCAAGCCCGCATAGGTTGTACCATGGGATAGTTGGGTTGGTAGTATGATTGGGCTAAATGTTGGGTAGGTGGTAGCAGTAGGGGTTGTTGGGCTTGACCCATTATTTGTTGGTGGGTTTGGGTTGAAGGCTGGTGGCGGTTCGTTCGCTGAGGTATGCGACAGGTTTGAACAGTATGACCTGCGCAACCACAGCCGGTGCAATGTTGGCAGGGATGATTAGGAAAATGGTGGTATTGGCAACGGTTGCATTTTGGTAATGGGCCAGAGTATGGCCTTTTGTATGGTGCAGGTGAAGGGGCAACTTGGGTAATGGGTGCAGCAGGGATAGGGAAATTGGTTTGTGTGACAGCGAAGTTTCTGGTGTTACGTTTCCTCTTGTTAGCAAACTTAGAGGAGGAGGTGGAATGGTTTGAAGTTTGGCCCTCAACGGGGGCTTTCTTCTTCTCCTCTTTAAACTTACCGTTGCGAATTCGATTCTCGGTCAGTTCAGTAGCTAGTTCCATAGCAGCTTCAAGTGTTGCTGGCGAAGTGCCGAGAACTGAATCTTGAATTTTCGAGGGAAGACCTCGAATATAATGCTCGATTAAGCGGTAAACTGGGGTGAACAAGTTAGGGACCATTTGGTTCAACTCTAAGAACCTCTTGTTGTAGGAAGTATGATCTCCCTCCTTTTGCTTCAAAGAATGGAATTCGTCCTCTAACTTCTTAATCTCACTTCTAGGACAGAATCGCCTCGTCATGATTTCCCTTAACTCCTCCCACGTTAAGGCCATAGCATCTTCGATTCCCCTCTTACCCTTTTCAGTATTCCACCAGGTAAGAGCTACCCCAAATAGTCTCCCGGTTGCGTATCGTACCTTGCGATCATCGGGACAATCGCAGTTGAGGAAGGTGTTTTCCATTTCCTCAAACCAGTGGAGGAGGGCAGTGACACCTTCGGTCCCTTCAAATTTAGGAGGATCACAAGACTTGAAATGTTTATATGAGCACTTTTTGGTAGGCGGGTTGCCGATGTTCTGGTCTCCTTGCTGGGGAGGATTAGTGGGATTTGTGGCGAGAGCTTGTTGTACTTGAACCACAATGTCAGGAAGTACTGCGGCCATTTGTTTTGCGATTTGAGTGGCCAAGCGTTCGTGAGACCTTCCTGATCTTTTACCCCCTCGTTGTTGTCTAGCCGACATCTACAGGAACATTCATAAGAAGATTGTGAGTTTATGGAGTCTTTTTAGGTGTCATGTGTCTTAAAGAAAATGAAAATAACATAAATATCAATAATGCAACTACATCCATAGGATGTCTTGGGTTTGCTCATGTTGGGTCTCAAATGTCCCCCATACCTTCACCTGTATAGTCATGTGGGCCCCCATGTCTATTGGCTTGGTAGGATTCACATTAGTATTGGCGATTTAACACTCGCATCACCCGAATGAAAACCACGAAATATGTTTACGAGATGTATGGTCGGAATGTGTCCAGGTGTAGACACGATGACAACTCAAAGTGGGGTTAGCTCCCACAACGTTTGGTATAGCATGCTTTGGCCTAATAGGTACTTCGTACTCTCATCGTTAGTCCCCAGGTAGGCAAACTGGTCCTTTATTTTGGATTTATACGAATGCCAGCCTAGACAGGACGTTCCAACTACCGGTACTTGTACCCTTCCAGTTACTACATGCCCGTCATGAGAACTCATTTGATATGATTTGAAAATACAAAAATCATTGTAAAAACAATCATGAGAATGATGTGATGTGTGCTTTCATTGATATGATATGTTATGAGAATATGATTCATGATAGGCATTATATACTAATATGTACTTATGAACATGCTTGCATAATATTGAATGTGACATTAAACATAAAACATATACACATCATGAATTTTGCATGTAACACACAAAAATCCTAAAAATTTCTAATCAACTATAGTATAGGCTCTAAGGGTCTAATAACCTATCCTATATCCCTATAGTCATGGCTCTGATACCAATCTGTCACACCCCGACCCGCAGCGGAATAAAAGTCGGGGCATAATTGGGTTATCACCAAAGCTCATGATATTTACTAATTGTTTCATATTTATTAAAGTCAAAATTACATTCTCAATAATCCAAACATGTCCATACAATACAAAGAAAATTAACCAACTAAACAATCCAAGCTCTAAACCAGTTTATTCTTCTAAGCCAATCCTATGTGTTTCTTGCTGCAGCTGGTTCACCTGTATCATGTGTAAAAATGGGGGTTTTGGGTCAACATAAGTTGGCGAGTGAACCTTATTAGATAAACATTTATTATTGATTTCTTGTTATTTTTATCAAGGAAAAATTGTGCAATAGTCATAAGTGAGCAAATGTAAATAATCAATCAGTAGCAATAACAACCACAAACTATAACATACAATAACATACAATAACAAATGAACTTGCATGAATGTATAACATGAATGAAACTGTATATGTTGGCAACGTCACGTTCACGCTCATAATGTAATGGGGAACGGACGGCCTATGATGAATGTCTGTGCGATCAAGGCTCAATCAAACGGAGCGATCGTATGTTGGCAACGCCAGGTTCACGCTCATAATGTAATAGGGAACTGCTCAACGCTCATAATGTAATGGGGAGCGGCGGCCTATGAACTTGCATGTACTGGAAATAATAAATTAAATCTAAACAATAACCACACAACAGTTGATACAAGCTATATACACATTGGTTCATGATATGATGTATGCACAATGATTTAAATATAATAAATGGTAAGACACATGATACACCCCAAAAACGTGATAAAAACGGGGAATTTTGTAGAGATTCACTCACATTGGGTGCGTTCGGTTGGAGATGATGAGATGCGCACGAGTTTGAAGAATTGAACAATGAGGATTAACTAACCTAAATAATAATGGAAAGTATAGTAAATGAGTGGATTTTATTAATAATTTTAATAGGATTTTTAGATATATTTTTGTGAGTTTAAGGCTATTTCCTATCTTTAAAAACATTATTTTTAAGTATTTTTAATTGATTTTTAAGTTAAATTAAATAAATAAAAATATAAAAATATGTTGACTTTTGCGTTGACCGTTGACCGTTTGACTGTTTGACCGGTTCTATGGTGTACATGTATGCACCGGGCAGGACTCGAACCCGAGACCTCCCGTTTGCGTGCACGCAGCTCTACCAACTGAGCTACGTGTCTAACCCGAAATAATCTTGTTTTTAATTATATTTATATACTAACTCAGTTTATTCAGAAATTCTTTTATTTTCAAAAAATGTTTTAAATCATCGAAACCGGTGCCGTCAATAGGTCTCGAACCCGGGACCTGTGATTTATCGTTACACACAGTCCACCGCTGGACTGTGTGTCTAACTTGGTTAATATACGGATTTTTATTATATTTAACATCTACCGTGAGTTAATCCGGTTTAGTTAGAAAAATAAAACATTTTTATTACAGAGCATACGTGTGTCAAGGATCGAACTCGCGGCGTTGATATGTATGTGCACACAGTCCACCGCTGGACTGTGTGTCTAACCCGAGATAATATCCAGATTTTATTAAACTTATAATCAACCTATCTTGTCTTCTTCGTTACAGAATTACAGCCTACGATTACTTCATTGTTTCTTGTTTAATTCGATTGACAAACATACAACAGACTAATATGAAATGGCAGAGACGATTTTTAGAAGTAAACATACCGGAGAACGATTTATCTCAGAATTCCGGCAAGTCGTCGGCTCTGTTTTTACGGATTTCGACTGAGCGAATAAATTAACAGTTTTTATTAGCTAATTGAGGAATTGAAGTACTAACAAGAGTTATCAGAAGGTTTGAATGTCTATACCGTTTTACAGCGGAAGATAAGAATTTTCAGGAGTTTTCCTGCGAGAGGGAATTATCCGATATCGACGTCTGAAATTGATTCCGATTGAAGGGTTTGAGTTAGCAATAGCTTAACAACTGATAGATAAAGAAAGAATTGAGAGACTTACTGATTTGATGGAAAAAACGGTTTTCCGGTGAAAGTCCGGCGAGTTCAAATAGCTTCTCCGGCGAACTGAAAGTTGTGCGAAAATGCAATTGAAGTTTGCAGAATGTGTTTGAGTCGCGAGAAGGGACAATGATTGAAGTAATTCAGGAATTGCAGACTTTTCAGTTAATAAAACCGATCCCACATGAATTCAAGTCCATTCAAAGCAAAATTGATTGGAGGTGTCGGTGTATCGGTTATAATCGATAAACCGTGAACAATCAAACGTTTTTGGACGTTTGGTGACCGATTTCAGTTACAGTTGGCGTAACCAGAGTGATTTACGATTGACTATAAAATTTAATTGTTTCCTAGAGTTTACAGAAAACAACAAGTGGCAGAGTGGTTATATGTGTGTGTGATAAGTCTTTGAACTTAAATCCGGCTGACCCGGGTTCGAGTCCCGGCAGCCTAATTTTCTTTTAATTATTTTATTTTTACTTTTTATCAAATATAACTTTTATATTCTAGTTCGTTTATTAATTATGCATCATTAAAAATTAAAATGGACATAAATACGCAACGAAACATTTATAACTTGATATTCGATTACAAACGTAGCGAGTTTGGAAAACCCGTTTTTGACAAATGTTACAGTATCCCCTACTTTTAGGAATTTCGTCCCCAAATTTAAGTAGTAGTAGGAAAAAGATGCGGGCATTTTTCGCGCATTGAGTCTTCACGTTCCCAAGTAAACTCAGGTCCCCGTTTCGACTCCCAGTGTACCCTAACAATTGGAATGCGACTTCGTCCTAGACGTTTTTCTCCGAAGTCCATGATCTCTACAGGTCTTTCAATAAAATGCATAGATTCATCAATCTGAATATCTTCCAGAGGAATATGGAGGTTCTCATCAGCGAGGCACTTCTTCATGTTTGATACGTGGAATGTGGGATGAATCCTGTTGAGTTCTTCTGGTAGATCAAGCTTGTATGCTACAGGTCCTACTCTTTCGAGTATCTTGAAATGACCTACGTAGCGTGGTGCTAGCTTGCCTTTTTGACCAAAACGAACTACTCCCTTCCACGGTGATACTTTTAAAAGTACATGATCACCAATGTTAAACTCCAAAGGCTTTCCGTCTTTATCTGCATAACTCTTTTGACGACTTTGAGCCGCTAGAAGATTGTTTCGAATCTGATGAATCTTGTCTGTGGTTTCTTGAATCAATTCTGGACCAGTGATTTGAGCTTCCCCAATTTCGTGCCAACATAATGGAGATCGGCACTTACGACCATATAAAGCTTCAAAGGTGCCATGCCGATACTTGAATGATAGCTGTTGTTGTACGAAAATTCAACTAATGGTAGATGAGCGTCCCAACTTCCCTTGAAGTCTATGACACATGCTCGAAGCATATCTTCAAGAGTTTGAATGGTGCGTTCAGATTGTCCATCAGTTTGAGGATGATAAGCGGTACTGAGATCTAATCGTGTACCCAAAGCGTTTGTACAGCTTGCCATGTTCGTGAAGTGAAACGACCATCACGATCTGAAATAATGCTTAACGGTATACCATGTCGGCTTACGATTTCGCTGATATAAATACGAGCTAGCTTTTAGTTCTTGAAATCTTCGCGGATAGGAATAAAGTGAGCTGATTTTGTAAGTCGATCAATGATTACCCATATAGTGTCATACCCACCAGAAGTGCGAGGTAACCCGGTAATGAAGTCCATGGTTATGTTTTCCCACTTCCATACAGGTATTTCAGGTTGGACCAAAAGTCCTGAGGGTCTTTGGTGTTCAGCTTTCACCTTGGAACATGTAAGGCACTTGGAAACAAAAACAACAATATCCTTTTTCATTCCAGGCCACCAATAGGTGTATCGAAGGTCTTGATACATCTTATCGGCTCCTGGGTGTATAGAGTATCGTGTTTTGTGAGCCTCATTCATAAGAAATTCACGAAGGTTGTTGTGGTCAGGAATCCATATGCGATCTAGAGAGTACAGAATACCGTCAGATTTAGTTTCAATTTTAAGTTCAGCTCCACAGGACAGCTCCTTTCGTACATCGTCTTCCGTTACTGAAACATGTTGGGCTTCTCGAATTTGATCTTTAATGTCAGTTATGATTTGCGAACATAGAAGATGAATGGAGTTCGCATAACCCTTTCGACTGAGTGCATCAGCCACCACATTTGCCTTGCCAGGGTGGTACCGAATTTCACAGTCGTAGTCATTTAGAAGTTCGACCCATCTTCGTTGCCTCATGTTTAACTCCTTTGATTGAAGATATGTTGAAGACTCTTGTGGTCAGTGTATATTTCACACTTAGTACCGTAGAGATAATGTCTCCATATCTTAAGAGCGAACACAACGGCTCCAAGTTCTAGGTCATGGGTGGTGTAGTTCTTCTCATGAGTCTTGAGTTTTCTCGAAGCATAAGCTATAACCTTTCCTCTTTGCATTAGAACACAGCCTAGTCCTTGCCCTGACGCGTCGCAATAAACCACGAAATCATCACAACCTTCAGGAAGAGTGAGGATTGGTGCATCACAGAGTTTTTGTTTAAGGGTTTGGAAGGCTTCTTCTTGTTTGGGTCCCCATATGAAAGGTTTTCCCTTATGAGTTAAAGCCGTGAGTGGTACAGCAATGCGAGAGAAGTTTGAGATGAAACGGCGATAATAACCAGCCAAACCAAGGAATGATCTTACTTCAGTTGGTGTACGTGGCGCTTGCCATTCTTGTACCGCTTTGATCTTTGAGGGGTCGACATGTATTCCCTTGTCATTGACTACATGTCCAAGGAATTGTACCTCTTTTAACCAGAGATAATATCCAGATTTTATTAAACTTATAATCAACCTATCTTCGTCTTCTTCGTTACAGAATTACAGCCTACGATTACTCTATTGTTTCTTGTTTAATTCGATTGACAAACATTCAACAGACTAATATGAAATGGCAGAGACGATTTTTAGAAGTAAACATACCGGAGAACGATTTATCACAGAATTCCGGCAAGTCGTCGGCTCTGTTTTTACGGATTTCGACTGAGCGAATAAATTAACAGTTTTGATTAGCTAATTGAGGAATTGAAGTACTAAACAAGAGTTATCAGAAGGTTTGAATGTCTATACTGTTTTACAGCGGAAGATAAGAATTTTCAGGAGTTTTTCGGCGAGAGGGAATTATCCGATATCGCCGTCTGAAATTGATTCCGATTGAAGGGTTTGAGTTAGCAATAGCTTAACAACTGATAGATAAAGAAAGAATTGAGAGACTTACTGATTTGATGGAAAAAACGGTTTTCCGGCGAAAGTCCGGCGAGTTCAAATAGCTTCTCCGGTGAACTGAAAGTTGTGCGAAAATGCAATTGAAGGTTTGCAGAATGTGTTTGAGTCGCGAGAAGGGACAATGATTGAAGTAATTCAGGAATTGCAGACTTTTAAGTTAATAAAACCGATCCCACATGAATTCAAGTCCATTCAAAGCAAAATTGATTGGAGGTGTCGGTGTATCGGTTATAATCGATAAACCGTGAACAATCAAACGTTTTTGGACGTTTGGTGACCGATTTAAGTTACAGTTGGCGTAACCAGAGTGATTTACGATTGACTATAAAATTTAATTGTTTCCTAGAGTTTACAGAAAACAACAAGTGGCGGAGTGGTTATATGTGTGTGTGATAAGTCTTTGAACTTAAATCCGGCTGACCCGGGTTCGAGTCCCGGCAGCCTAATTTTCTTTTTAATCATTTTATTTTTACTTTTTATCAAATATAACTTTTATATTCTAGTTTGTTTATTAATTATGCATCATTAAAAATTAAAATGGACATAAATACGCAACGAAACATTTATAACTTGATATTCGATTACAAATGGAGCGAGTTTGGAAAATCCGTTTTTGACAAATGTTACACTTTCGAAGGGGTTTCTCCAAAGATTCGTAGAGTCTGACCATTTGCAAGAGGAATGCGAATGAACTTTTCGCGGCATACAACTTCAGCATGATGTTGGCTGAGCCAGTCCATACCAATTATAATGTTGAAACTTCCCAACTTCATAGGAATGAGGTCAACTGGAAAATCGTGATCGTTTAGGGTGAGAGTACAATTGCGTATAATAGAGTTTAATGAGACCGGTTTTCCGTCAGCAACTTCTACCGTTATAGATTCCATGAGTTTATCACGAGTTTGGTTGAGGATGGGTTCAAATTCTAAGGACACAAAACTCTTATCCGCGCCAGTATCAAATAACATGGATGCATAACTACCATTAATGAGAAACGTACCGTTAACCACATTGTTGTCAGCCCTAGCTTGATTAGCGTTGATGTTGAAAGCTCTTCCTTTTGCAGGTGGAGGAGCTTGATTAGCCTGGTTTACTGGATTAGCTTGAGCTTGGGCATGGATGATATTAACTAGGCGTGGACAGGTGTTCCTGAAGTGGTTCGAGTCTCCACAGTTGTAACAAGCCCGCATAGGTTGCACCATGGGATAGTTGGGTTGGTAGTAGGATTGGGCTACATGTTGGGTAGGTGGTAGGAGTAAAGGTTGCTGGGCTTGACCTACTATCTGATGGTGAGTTTGGGTGGAGGGTTGATTGCGGTTCGTTCGCTGAAGTGCGCGACAGGTTTGAATGGTGTGACCTGCACGGCCACAGCTGGTGCAATGTTGGCAGGGATGATCAGGAAAGTGATGGTATTGGCAACGGTTGCATTTTGGGTATAGGCCGGAGTATGGCTTCTTATATGGTGCAGGTGAGGGGGCAACTTGGGTAATGGGTGCAGCAGGGATAGGGAAATTTGTTTGTGTGACAGTAAAGTTTCTGGCGTTTTGTTTCCTCTTACTAGCAAACTTTGAGGAGGAGGTGGAATGGTTTGAAGTTTGGCCCTCAATGGGGGCTTTCTTTTTACCGTCCTTAAATTTGCCGTTACGGATACGATTCTCGGTAAGCTCGGTAGCTAGTTCCATAGCAGCTTCAAGTGTTGCAGGCGAAGTGCTTAGAACTGAGTCTTGAATTTTCGAGGGGAGGCCTCGAATATAGTGTTCGACTAAGCGGTATACTGGGGTGAACAAGTTGGGGATCATTTGGTTCAACTCTAAAAACCTCTTGTTGTAGGAAGTATGATCTCCCTCCTTTTGCTTCAACGAGTGAAATTCATCCTCTAACTTTTTGATGTCGCTTCTTGGACATAAGCGTCTCGTCATGATTTCCCTTAACTCCTCCCATGTTAAGGCCATTGCATCTTCGATTCCTCTCTTACCTTTTTCTGTATTCCACCAGGTAAGAGCTACTCCAAATAGTCTCCTGGTTGCGTAACGTACCTTGCGATCCTCGGGACAATCGCAATTGAGGAAGGTGTGTTCCATTTCCTCAAACCAGTGGAGGAGAGCAGTGACACCTTCGGTCCCTTCAAATTTCGGGGGATCGCAAGACTTGAAGTGTTTGTAAGAGCACTTTTTGGAGGGAGGGTTGTCGACGTTCTGGTCTTCTTGATGGGGAGGATTGATGGGATTTGCGGCGAGAGCTTGTTGGACTTGAATTACGATGTCAGGAAGCACCGCGGCCATTTGTTTTGCGATTTGGGTGGCCAAGCGTTCGTTTGACCTTCCTGACCTTCTACCCCCACGTTGTTGCCTAGCCGACATCTACAGTAACATACATAAGAAGATTGTGAGTTTAAGGAGTCTTTTTAGGTGTCATGTGTCTTAAAAAAAATAAAAATAACATAAACATCAATAATGCAACTACATCCATAGGATGTCTTGGGTTTGCTCATGTTTGGGCCTCCAATGTCCCCCATACCTTCACCTGTATAGTCATGTGGGCCCCCATGACTATTGGCTTAGTAGGATTCACATTGGTATTGGCGGTTTAACACTCGCATCACCCGAATGAAAACCATGAAATATGTTTGCGAGATGTATGGTCGGAGGGTGTCCAGGTGTAGACACAATGACAAATCAAAGTGGGGTTAGCTCACACGACGTTTGGTATAGCATGCTTTGGCCTAATAGGTCCTTCGTACTCTCATCGTTAGTCCCCAGGTAGGCAAACTGGTCCTTTATTTTGGATTTATACGAATGCCAAGCCTAGACAGGTCGTTCCGACTACCGGTACTTGTACCCTTCCAGTTACTACATGCCCGTCATGAGAACTCACTTTGATTTTATTTGAAAATACAAAAAAAAATCGTTGCAACAATCATGGAAATGGTGTGGTGTGTGCTCCATGAATATGATATGTTATGAGGATATGATTCATGATAGGCATTGTATAATAATATGTACTTATGAACATGCTTGCTTAACATTGAATGTAACAATAAACATAAAGCATATAAACATCATAATTTTTCATGTTACACACAAACAATTTAAAAATTCTAATCAACTATAGTATAGGCTCTAAGGGTCTAATAACCTATCCTATATCCCTATAGTCATGGCTCTGATACCAATCTGTCACACCCCGACCCGCAGCGGAATAAGAGTCGGGGCATAATTGGGTTATCACCAAAGCTCATGATGTTTACTAATATGTTTCATATTTATTAAATTCAAAATTACAACTTCAATATTCCAAACAAGTTCATACAATTACAAGGAAAAAGTAACTAATTAAACAATCCAAAGCCTAAACCGATTTATTCTTCTAAGCCGTCCTATATGTTTCTTGCTGCAACTGGATCACCTGTATCATGTGTAAAAATGGGGGTTTTTGGGTCAACAAAAGTTGGCGAGTGAACCTTGTTAGAAAACATTTATTATTGATTTCTTGTTATATTTAATATGGAAAAATTGTGCAATAATCATATGTGAGCAAACGTAAATAAACATACAATAACAAATAACAAACCACCTTGCATGAGTATATGACATGAATGATAACGTATATGTTGGCAACGTCACGTTCCGTGACACACCTCGACCGCAGCGGAGAAGGTGATCGGGGCATGATTGGGTTATCATCAAAGCTCATGACATTTATTATGACGTTTCATATTCATTAATACAATTTAATGGGAAAAATACAATCATAATTACATCATGTCCTAAACATCATTCTAGACTTCATTGTTTTCTTCTAAGGCATTTCCTATGTTTTCCTTGCTTCATCCTGTTCACCTGTATCATGTGTAAAAATGGTTTTTGGATCAACAAAAAGTTAGCGAGTGAATCCTATGAAAAACATTTGAACAAGTTTATTGAATTGATTATAAAATAAAGTGCACAACCACACATGAGTAAAAATAGATGTAAACTTATTCACCAATCATTTAATATTAAATAATGCACACACGAACAATAATGGATTTGTTTTGAGGCACGCGTTGCTCAACTCGTCTCCCACGAGGAACTGATGGGCCTAATGAATGAATTGCATATAACTTGACAATATGAAATACATAACTACAAACAATATATACAATCTAAGTTTAGATCACAATATGGTATGGCACAAGTTTAAATAAACGAGTTAATTTTAGTGACACATGACACACCCCAAAACGTGTAATTAAAAAAGGGGAGTTGTAAGATTCACTCACATTGGGTGCGTTCGGTTGATGATGTTGAATGCGCACGAAGTTGGTTTTAACCACGAGTGAAACTAACCTAGATAATGGCATAAGGGTTCGGTAAGTAAACGGATTTTATTAATCAATTTTAGTAGGATTGTTGGATGTATTTTTGTGAGTTTAAGGCTATTTTCTAACCTTAAAAATGTTATTTTTAAGTATTTTTAATGTAAATAAATAAATAAAAGAAATAAAAAAAATGTTGATTTTTGACTGTTGACTTTGTTGACCGTTGACCTGTTGACCGAATTTTATTGTGCAATTGTGTGCGCCGGGTGAGGCTCGAACTCGAGACCTCCCGTTCGCGTGCACGAGCTCTACCAACTGAGTACGTGTCTAACCCGAAATATTTCTGTTTTTAATTATATTTATATACTAATTGAATTAATCCGAAAATCATTTATTTCAAAAACAATTTAAATGACTCGCTCGGTGCTCTCCACAGGTCTCGAACCCGGGACCTGTGGTTTAGGTTAACACACAGTCCATCGCTGGACTGTGTGTCTAACTTGTTAAATAATATGATTTTTATTATACTTATATACAAACTAAATAATTCGTTCTGCTTTAAATAAAAAGTTTGATAATTGTCCGGACCGGTTCGGTAGTCTTGACTCGAACTCGTGACATGTGATTTAAACGTTCACACAGTCCACCACTGGACTGTGTGTCTATCTTGGTTATTATTTCGGTTTTTATTAAACTTAACATCTATTGCAGTGAATCCGGTTCGGTTAAAAAAAGGAACATTTTTATTAAAGCGAGTGTGCGTGGGACAAGAATCGAACTCGGGACGTAAGCGTGTTTTATTTGCACACAGTCCACCGCTGGACTGTGTGTCTAACCCGAGATATATCTTGATTTTAATTAAACATATACAATACCGAAACTTCGTCTTCTTTGTTGGACTTAACCAGAACTAATGTCCGACTGATTCGACGATTTAATCATGTTCTTTTAGTGTGTCCGCTTAATTACAGGTGAGATTAATAAAAGAATGAGAGATTAAGTGTAAGATATACCGAACAGTGGCTCCTCTGTTTCACCGGCGAAACTCCGATGACAGCAGATGATTCCGGCGACGTGTGTCTTGCGGCAGAGGGTCTTCAACGAGCTTGAGATGAATGTGGGTGGCTTCGGTATGAGCTCTGGGGGTTCAGTAAGGCACAGAGGTGAAAGGTTCGGTTTTCCGGCGAGTTGTAGAAGTTTTCCGGCGAGTGGAATTACGTCGGGAAAAAGTGTGATTGTGAGCGAAAAAGCTAACAGAGGTTAGAGGGGGTATTTATAGGGAGAACATCGACGTATTTAGTCCGTTTTCCGTCTTGATTCGTCGGTCAATAAGTTTTCCGGCGGTTATGACTTGCGTCGCGGGTTCAGACGTCGGTTATAACCGATGTAGTAGTTAGGCTTCGGTTAAAACTGAAGAAACCGTCCAATCTCGGCGAACTCGTCGGGATTTTCGACTACTACGATTAGGCGCGTCGGTTTTGAATTCGAGATTCATGTTATGTATTAATTGTATCTAATAATGAACAAGAAACACAAGTGGCGCAGTGGTTGGATGGTTGGAAGTTAAGTCTTTGCTGAATCCGGTTGACCTGGGTTCGAAACCCGGCTACGCCCTTTTATTTTTATTTCATTATTTTAAATACTTTTTCAAATATAACTTATACATTCCAATATACTTATTAATTATGTATCGTTTAAAATTAATTTGGGCATTAAATACGCAACGAAATTTTTAACTGATTGTTCGGTTAATAAACGGAGCGGGTTTGGTAAATCCGGTTTTTGACGGATGTTACAGTATCCCCTGCTTTTTAGAAATTTCGTCCCGAAATTTAAGTAGTGATATATTTGTCTAAAAAGGATGGTGTTTAGTTTGACAGTTACATACTTAGAAAAAGAGTAAGAGTTTAAATTTTTGTTTGAGGCGGTAACGTCCCTTGTAAGGGTTAAGTACCATGTTACAGGAATCGCTTTTTGTTGCCTACGGTAAAAATATTGATAAGCAGAGTTGATTCACTAAATATGATATCATGCGTAAGAGTTTTGATATGTTTGGGAAGATATGGTTAATCTTAAAGCAAAACTTCTAATACTACAACCTACATGGAACTTCTCATAACCGTCTAACAATGCCTTGATCCTTTGACAAGAATACTTATATATAGGAAGTACCAGCGGCGTATCCACCATATTCTTGTCAAATTTTCATTGGTTTTATCAGTAAGTTATGATTGGTTCTATGATGTGACTCTAAACGTAAATAAACGCCACAACCAATGTACCAAGAAATTACTAAATCCTACATAGAACTTCTCATAACCGCCTGATAATGCCTCTGATCCTTTGGCAAGAATACTTATATATAGGAAGTACCAGCGGCGTATCCACCATATTCTTGTCAAATTTTCATTGGTTTTATCAGTAAGTTATGATTGGTTCTATGATGTAACTCTAGAACATAAATAAACACAACAACCAATATCTGAGTCCAAATTCTGATAGCATACATGTCTGAATGGTGACAGTTCCTCTCTCGTTTGTTATGATGGAGAGGTTAGTTTATGTAGAAATAGAACACAATCCAATTTCTTTAAATGGCGAGATGATATGAATGTAACACAAATTTCAACCAAAACAATACTAATCCTACATGGAACTTCTCATAACCGCCTGATAATGCCTCTGATCTTTGGCAAGAATACTTATATATAGGAAGTACCAGCGGCGTATCCACCATATTCTTGTCAAATTTTCATTGACTTTATCCGCAAGTTATGATTAGTTCTATGTGACTCTACAAAAAACACAACAACTAAAACTTGAGTCTTAATTCTGATAGTATCCATGTTTGAATGATGACAATACCTCTCTCGTTTGTTGTGATGGAGAGGTTAGTCATTGTGGAAGTGAGACATAGCTCAACTTCTTTAAATGATGAAATTGAAATACGCTGAAATGTATGATGAACAAACTTTGACCAAAACATACTAAATCCTACATGGAACCTCTCATAACCGCCTGATAATGCCTCTGATCCTTTGACAAGAATACTTATATATAGGAAGTACCAGCAGCGTATCCACCATATTCTTGTCAAATTTTCATTGACTTTATCCGCAAGTTATGATTAGTTCTATGTGACTCTACAACAAACACAACAACCAAAACTTGAGTCTTAATTCTGATAGTATACATGTTTGAATGATGACAATACCTCTCTCGTTTGTTGTGATGGAGAGGTTAGTCTATGTAGAAATGGAATACAATCCAATTTCTTTAAATGATAAGATGCTATAAATGCTAAATCAGTGAGTACATAACAAACTTCAAGCAAGACAATACTAAATTCCACGTGGAACTTCTCATAACCGCCAGATAATGCCTCTGATCCTTTGGCAAGAATACTTATATATAGGAAGTACCAGCGGCGTATCCACCATATTCTTGTCAAATTTTCATTGGCTTTATCCGTAAGTTATGATTAGTTCTATGTGACTTTAAAACATAAACAAACTGAAATATTAATTCGCATTAATATCCTTGGATAAGATTCCCATTTATAACTGGGATACGGGAAAATTGAGATAACATAAAGAAAAACATAAAAACTAAGCGGTTGGAGTTGAATCTTGATTTTCGGTGAAGGGAACTAGTTGGGTGGTTTCATTTGGGCCGTCATTATCTTCAACAGGGTTGGCGTTGATGTTGAAAACTCTTCCTCTTGCTGGTGGCCTAGTGATTGGGTTTTCTTGATTTACTTGGTTAACTGGGTTTGATTGAGCTTGAGCGTTTATGATGTTAACCAATCGGGGGCACGTGTTTCTAAAGTGGGTAGGGTCCCACAATTGAAACAAGCTCGAACATATGGGAACATGGGGTATTGGGGTTGTTGATAGGTTTGGATCATGTTTTGAGTAGGGGGAGAGATTTGGTTTTGAGGGGTGCGGCAAACCTTGCTCAAATGACCATAGCGTCCACAATTTGCACATAGTCGACAAGGTAAGGTAAGGGGATGGTGATAAAAACAGGTGTTACATCGAGGGTGAGGTCCAAGGTATGGTTTCTTATTTGGGTAAGTTTTAGTTGGGTGCTACTTGAGTGATTGGGATAGCTTGGATGGGTATGGCTTGTGAAATTGGTTGATTACGTTGTGTGACAGCAAAAAGTTGCCCATCTCGTTTTCTCTTAAAAGTGGGTTGAGAAGGGGATTCGGTTTGGGTGGAGTTTGAAGTTTCAGTCGATGCCTTATCCTTCTTCTTCTCCTCCTTGAAGTCTTTGTTCCGGATTCGGTTTTCGGTGAGCTCTGTAGCTAACTCCATTGCTGCTTCCAAGGTTACAGGGTGGTACTTATTACAGAGTCTTGAATTTTTGACGGAAGACCTCGAATGTAGTGCTCGATCAAACGGTAGAGGGGAGTGAACAAGTAGGGAACCATTTGATTTAACTCGAGGAATCTTTTGTTGTAGGTGGTGTGGTCGCCTTCCTTTTGCTTCAATGAATAGAACTCATCTTCTAATTTCTTGATTTCGCTCCTTGGGCAAAACCGTCTTGTCATGATTTCCTTCAACTCTTCCCAAGTCAAAGTCATAGCATCTTCAACACCACGTTTGGCCTTCTCTGTATTCCACCAAGTAAGTGCTATTCCATATAAACGACCAGTAGCATATCGCACTTTGTCGATCATCGGGGCAATCGCAATTTAGAAAAGTGTTCTCCATTTCTTCAAACCAATGGAGGAGAGCGGTGACACCTTCAGTCCCTTCGTATTTCGGAGGGTCGCAGGATTTGAAATGCTTGTAGGTGCATTTAGTGGTATTTGGGGGAGGGTTGATAATGTTTTGATTTTCTTGGTTGACAGGATTAGCGGTAAGTGCTTGTTGGACTTGGATTACAATGTTGGGTATTACGGCAGCCATTTGTTGAGCGATTAGGGCAGCCATGCGCTCGCGAGCTTTTCCGGCTCTCATCTTCCTACGGCTGAGATTAGAAGACATCTACAAGGAATACATATCAAGAGTATGAGTTGGATGTTTTTGGGATCATGGGTCGTATTTAGGAATGAACATTCATAAAATAAATATAGAAAAATAAATCTACTACATCCATAGGATGTCTTGGGCTTTGCTCGTCATTGGGCCTTGCATGCCGCCATACTTCACCTTCGTAATCATGTGGGCCCCCATGAATACCGGGTTTTTCATATGGTTCGCATGTGTTAGCCTGGTTACGTACACAAAAACCCGGAGAAAATCGAGAAATATGTATGTAACGTATGATATTCGGAATGTATCCAGGTATAGACACGGTGACACCTCAAAGTGGGGTTAGTTCGAACGACGTTTGGTGTGGCATGCTTTGGCCTAATAGGTCCTTCGTACTCTCATCGTTAATCCCCAGGTAGGCAAACTGGTCTGTTATATTGGATTTATACGAATGCCAACCTAGACAGGACGTTCCGACTACCGGTACTTGTACCCTTCCAGTTACTACATGCCCGTCGCAGAACTTACTTTGATGAGATTTGAAAATTGCGACAAAATCTTTGAATAATAAAAGTATGAAGATGATTTGAATATATGAACATTGAAATATGTATGATGAATGTGTATGTAAGTATGTATGTTTGACTGTAAGTATAAACAAATATGAAACAAATAAACATCATAAGTTTGTATGTAACCACCTAAACAATTAAAATTTAGGCAACTATAGTATAGGCTCTAAGGGTCTAATAACCTATCCTATATCCCTATAGTCATGGCTCTGATACCAATCTGTCACACCCCGACCCGCAGCGGAGAAGGTGATCGGGCATGATTGGGTTATCATCAAAGCTCATGACATTTATTATGACGTTTCATATTCATTAATACAATTTAATGGGAAAAAATACAATCATAATTACATCATGTCCTAAACATCATTCTAGACTTCATTGTTTTCTTCTAAGGCATTTCCTATGTTTTCCTTGCTTCATCCTGTTCACCTGTATCATGTGTAAAAATGGTTTTTGGATCAACAAAAAGTTGGCGAGTGAATCCTATGAAAAACATTTGAACAAGTTTATTGAATTGATTATAAAATAAAGTGCACAACCACACATGAGTAAAAATAGATGTAAACTTATTCACCAATCATTTAATATTAAATAATTCACACACGAACAATAATGGATTTGTTTTAAGGCACGCGTTGCTCAACTCGTCTCCCACGAGGAACTGATGGGCCTAATGAATGAATTGCATATAACTTGACAACATGAAATACATAACTACAAACAATATATACAATCTAAGTTTAGATCACAATATGGTATGGCACAAGTTTAAATAAACGAGTTAATTTTAGTGACACATGACACACCCCAAAACGTGTAATTAAAAAAGGGGAGTTGTAAGATTCACTCACATTGGGTGCGTTCGGTTGATGATGTTGAATGCGCACGAAGTTGGTTTTAACCACGAGTGAAACTAACCTAGATAATGGCATAATGGTTCGGTAAGTAAAGCGGATTTTATTAATCAATTTTAGTAGGATTGTTGGATGTATTTTTGTGAGTTTAAGGCTATTTTCTAACCTTAAAAATGTTATTTTTAAGTATTTTTAATGTAAATAAATAAATAAAAGAAATAAAGAAATGTTGATTTTTGACTGTTGACTTTGTTGACCGTTGACCTGTTGACCTGTTGACCGAATTTTATTGTGCAATTGTGTGCGCCGGGTGAGGCTCGAACTCGAGACCTCCCGTTCGCGTGCACGCAGCTCTACCAACTGAGCTACGTGTCTAACCCGAAATATTTCTGTTTTTAATTATATTTATATACTAATTGAATTAATCCGAAAATCATTTATTTCAAAAACAATTTAAATGACTCGCTCGGTGCTCTCCACAGGTCTCGAACCCGGGACCTGTGGTTTAGGTTAACACACAGTCCACCACTGGACTGTGTGTCTAACTTGTTAAATAATATGATTTTTATTATACTTATATACAAACTAAATAATTCGTTTCTGCTTTAAATAAAAAGTTTGATAATTGTCCGGACCGGTGCGGTTGTCTGGGCTCGAACTCGTGACATGTGATTTAAACGTTCACACAGTCCACCACTGGACTGTGTGTCTATCTTGGTTATTATTTCGGTTTTTATTAAACTAACATCTATTGCAGTGAATCCGGTTCGGTTAAAAAAAGGAACATTTTTATTAAAGCGAGTGTGCGTGGGACAAGAATCGAACTCGGGACGTAAGCGTGTTTTATTTGCACACAGTCCACCGCTGGACTGTGTGTCTAACCCGAGATATATCTTGATTTTAATTAAACATATACAATACCGAAACTTCGTCTTCTTCGTTGGACTTAACCAGAACTAATGTCCGACTGATTCGACGATTTAATCATGTTCTTTTAGTGTGTTCCGCTTAACTACAGGTGAGATTAATAAAAGAATGAGAGATTAAGTGTAAAATATACCGAACAGTGGCTCCTCTGTTTCACCGGCGAAACTCCGATGACAGCAGATGATTCCGGCGACGTGTGTCTTGCGGCAGAGGGTCTTCAACGAGCTTGAGATGAATGTGGGTGGCTTCGGTATGAGCTCTGGGGGTTCAATAAGGCACAGAGGTGAAAGGTTCGGTTTTCCGGCGAGTTGTAGAAGTTTTCCGGCGAGTGGAATTTCGTCGGGAAAAAGTGTGATTGTGAGCGAAAAAGCTAACAGAGGTTAGAGGGGGTATTTATAGGGCAGAACATCGACGTATTTAGTCCGTTTTCCGTCTTGATTCGTCGGTCAATAAGTTTTCCGGCGGTTATGACTTGCGTCGCGGGTTCAGACGTCGGTTATAACCGATGTAGTAGTTAAGGCTTCGGTTAAAACTGAAGAAACCATCCAATCTCGGCGAAATCATCGGGATTTCCGACGAATGCGATTAGGCGCGTCGGTTTTGAATTCGAGATTCATGTTATGTATTAATTGTATCTAATAATGAACAAGAAACACAAGTGGCGAAGTGGTTGGATGGTTGGAAGTTAAGTCTTTGCTGAATCCGGTTGACCTGGTTCGAAACCCGGCTACGCCCTTTTATTTTTATTTCATTATTTAAATACTTTTTCAAATATAACTTATATATTCCAATATACTTATTAATTATGTATCGTTTAAAATTAATTTGGGTATTAAATACGCAACGAAATTTTTAACTGATTGTTCGGTTAATAAACGGAGCGGGTTTGGTAAATCCGGTTTTTGACGGATGTTACATTCCGCTCATAGGTAATGGGGAACGGACGGCTTGTGATGATGTATGTGCGATCAAGGCTCAATCAAACGGAGCCGATCGTATGTTGGCAACGCCTCGTTCACGCTCATAGGTAATGGAGAACGGTTCCGCTCATAGGTAATGGGGAACAGACGGCCTATGATGATGTATGTACTAAAAATGATAAATTTAATCTAAACATTAACCACACAAACAGTTGATACATATTGAATACACATTTGATCATTGATATGATGGATGCACAAGTGTTTAAATGTAATAAATAATAAGACACATGATACATCCCAAAAAGTGATTAAAACGGGAATCGTAGAGAGTCACTCATATTGGTGCGTTCGATCGATGATGATGAATGCGCACGAGTTTAGAGGGTTGATCGACGAGGAATAACTAACCTAAATAATAACGAAAAGGTACGGTAAATAAGTGGATTTTATTAACAATTTTAATAGGGTTTTTAGATTTATTTTTGTGAGTTTAAGGTTATTTTCTAACTTTAAAAACATTATTTTTAAGTATTTTTAATTGATTTATAAATTAAATAAATAAATAAAAATATAAAAAAAATGTTGACTTTTTGGGTTGACCGTTGACCGTTGACCATTGACTTTGACTGTTGACCGGTTCGGTCTTGTGTTTGTTTGCACTGAGTGAGGTTCGAACTTGTGACCTCCCGTACGCGTGCACGTAGCTCTACCAACTGAGCTACGTGTCTAACCCGAAATATTTCTATTTTTAATTATATTTATATACTATTTAATTTATTCAAAATTCATTTATTTTAAAAAGGATTTTAATTATGTCGAACCGGTGCACATAACAGGTCTCGAACCCGGGACCCGTTGTTTAGCGTTGCACACAGTCCACCGCTGTACTGTGTGTCTAACCTGATTAAAACACTTGTTTTTATTTCTCTTATATACTAACTGAAAGTTCCGTATTTAGGTTTTATAAAAAGGTTTGAATATTGTGACGAATCGGAACAAGGACAGACTCGAACTCGGTATCTCTATGTTTCAAATGCACACAGTCCACCGCTGGACTGTGTGTCTAACCCGAGATATAACCCGATTTATATTAAATATATACACAACCTAACTTCATCTTCTTCGTTAAAAACAACCAAGACAATTGATATTCGACTGATCTTGTTCAATTCAATTAACGGACATATAAATGATTAAAATGTAATGGATAGGGAAGGTTTTGGAAATGAATGTACCGGAAAGATGATTTTTCTCAGAACTCCGGCAAAGGTCGTCGGCTCTGTTTATGTATTCCGTCTGAGCGGACCAATTAACAGTTTTGATTAACTAATTGTGAAATTTAGTGACTAAACAAGAATTATCAGAGAATTTAGATGCTCGTACCGAATCACAGCGTGATTTCAGAATTTTCAGAGAATTTTCGGCGGTTGCAGGTTATCCGGTATCGTCGTCTGGGACCGATTCTGGTTGAAGGGTTTGAGTTAGTAAAAGTCTAACAATAGATAGAAGATGAAAGGATTGAGAAATTTACCGTTTTGATGAACGACACACGGTTTTCCGGCGAAAGTCCGGTGATATCAGATAGCGATTACGACGATCAGAAATTAGAGCAAAAGTGAAATTGCAGGTTCTGTGATGTTTCTAAGTTGCGAGACAGAGATATTACCGTGTAAATTTGGAAGTGAATGATTTCGGTTATCAAACTCGAAAATCATATGAATCGAGTTCAATTGAAGACTGAATTGATTAAAACGTGGGTTGTAATGAATTTATCGGTTATAATCAATAACTCACGACCACTCAATCGTCTGGATGGTTGAAAGCCGATTATCGGTTTCAGTTTTTGGCGCAAACAGTGAATTCACGGTAACTTAAGTTTTATTTGTTTCCTTGATTACACAAAAGCATCAAGTGGCGGAGTGGTTAAGTGTTGGTTGGTTATGTCTTCCGGCTGACCCGGGTTCAAAACCCGGCAGCCCCTTTTCTTTTTTATTTAATTTATTTTTACTTTTTAATAATTATAGTTTTTAAATTCTAAAATGTTTATTAATTATGTATTGTTTAAAATTAAAATTAACCATAAATACGCAACAAAATTTTATAACTTGATATTCGATTAACAAACGAAGCGGGTTTGGAAACCCGTTTTTCGACGGATGTTACAATATCCAGACACCTGCTCCACAGATTCAGTATGTTCAAGCACCACCTCAAGTGAATGTGCAAAAAGCTCCACATGTCACACAAACTACTCAAACCACTGCTATGGCAGAGGGCAACCAACAGAGCTTCTTTACACAAGACTTTGTTGATTGGAGTAGTTTGCCTGAGGATTTAAATGATGAAAACTTTGCTCTATTGGCTAAAAATGATGTTGAAAATGAAAATATATGTTTAATGGCCTTAGAAACTATAGTTGAAGGTGTTGAGTCTGAGGAACAAGAGTTAAAATCTGATGAAGTTCAAAGTTATGATGAAGCAGTGGTTACACCAGTGGTTTCTCAAAACACTGTTGATAAAGAAAAGACCTCTCTATCTGACCCATGGGATACAGATGTGTGTGAAGATGATTGTTATTGTGCTCTTATGGCTGCTTCCAAGGTATCACCTCAGATTCTTAAGAATCTCTATTCAAAAATATGCATAATAGCTTTTTTTAACATTAAGCAGGTGAATATAAACCTTAGGAACAAAATCTTAGAAGATGAATTAAATTTTTAAAAACTTATCAAAGAGTTAAAAACAAAATTGATTTCAAAAGATTCTGAGATAAGTAGCCTAAAGCATGAAGCTAGCATAACCAAGGACCAACTCCAAACTATGGTAGAGAAATACCAAGTTTGCAAAAAGGAGTTAGAAGCTACCCAAATCACATGTGAAAAATGGGTAGTCTTCCAAAGGTTTTGAAATTATGCTAGACAAACATATAAGAGTAACATAAAATTTGGCATTGGTTTTCAAAACGAAGAACAAGCCACTGAAAATGTTACAAAAATTGATTTAGAAAAGGTCCAAAGAATTTGGCTGGAAATGAGATAAAAATCACTGATAAAAATGGTAACAAAATTTCTCTTGAAAAACAAAAGGAATCTTCAACTTTTAAGGAAATTGAAACATACCAATTCAAACCAACATGGTCAAATGAATGTGATATTCTTGAAAATTTCAAGCTAATGGACCTCTCAACCGTTGAAGGTGTCAAGGCACCAAAGGCTGGAATCATTCCCATCAAAGATCTTCCAGCAGAGGTTATAACATCTGCTGAGAAGAAATCAATAAAAAGAAAAGAGAAAAGATCAAACATATGTTCTGTGAATTTTGCAACAAAAGAAATCATGTAACTGAAAACTGTTTTCTTTTAAAAGCATATGACATAAATAGAACTCATGTGATTTCAAATGATACAAAATGCTTTGTCTGTGGTAAAACAAATCATTTAACTCATGAGTGTGTCTATCTTCAAACCTATGATCAAAAGGTAAAAGAGATTAAGGCAAAAGCTCTTGAGAGAGAAGTTCAAGCTCTGCTAGAAATAAATCTAAGCAGACCTTAGAACTGGTTGACACATCCGTCACAAAAGCATTGAAAAAAACCTCTGCTCACAGGTAGGTACAAGTGACAGATGCTCCACCTGCAAACAGGTACCCAAGAGGACATGGTCAACCAGTTTATCTAAAAGTTCTGATGAGCTATGAAGGTCACAAAAAACCTTCAAAGCCCAAACTAAATAAACATCCTCATGGTTACCAACATCTGACAGGAAATGGTTCACAACAGTGGATACAAAGCAAAACTTAAACCACTACCATGTTTTCTGGATTTGAGAATGGACAATCTGTGACCCCATGCAAAGCCATTCTGGCTTTGGAATCTCATCTAAACTAATTGTTTACTTATCTCCATGGAGCTTCTACTTACCTTGATAGTTTATGGTATATAGATAGTGGAGGCTCCAGGCACATGACAGGATGTAGAGCCCTACTCAAGGATTTCTTTGCTTATGGAAGGGGTGATATATCTTTTGGTAACAATTCAAAAGGGAAGCTGTTAGGGTCAGGGTGTGTTCAGGCTAGGAATCTCAAGTTTGAAAATGTTAACCTAATTGACAATCTAAAATTCAATCTTCCGAGTGTCTCACAAATGAGTGACAAAGGATATGGATCCTTCTTTACAAAGAAAACATGTCAAATTGTAGGACTAGAGGTTTTCAAAAAGATTGATCAAATCATTGCTGAGAGTAAAGCACAACTTGTTGCTCATAGGAGTGACAATGTGTATGTGGTTTATATGTTGAAAGATAATCCTATATCTAATGCATGCCTGTTCTCAGTTGCTTCCAGCAAAGAGACAGAGTTATGGCATAGGAGACTTGGACACACAAATCTGAAAACAATCACCACACTCTCTAAAAATTGTTTTGTCAGAAGTTTACCACAAAAGCAATTTACTTGTGAAGAACATTGTGTTTCCTGTCTAAAAGGTAAACAACATAAAAGTTCTTACAAGTCAATTGAAGAGTCCAAAACAACCCAATGCTTGCAACTGCTGCACATGGATTTGTTTGGCCCTGTAAAATCATGAGTTTAATGAAGAAAAGATTTTGTTTAGTCATTGTTGATGAATTTTCAAGGTTTACATGGACATTTTTGTCACACCCCGACCCGCAGCGGAAAAAGGTGATCGGGGCATGATTGGGTTTTCATCAAAGCTCATGACATTTATTATAATGTTTCATATTTATTATTACAATTTAATGGAGATCATACAATCATATCATACAAGATCAACATGTTCTATACATCATTCTAGGCTTCATTATTTTTCTTCTAAGGCACTTTCCTATGTGTTCCTTGCTTCATCCTGTCCACCTATATCATGTGTAAAAATGGTTTTTGGATCAACAAAAAGTTGGCGAGTGAATCCTATTAAAACATTTAAACGTGTTTGATTGAATTGATTATAAAATAAAGTGCATAACCACATACGAGTAAATGTAAATGTAAATATTCACAAAACACTTAATATTAAATATTGCACACACATACAACAATAGCTTGTTTTGAGGCACGCGTTGTTCAACTCGTCTCCCACGAGGAACTGATGGGCCTAATGAATGAGTTTTGAGGCACGCGTTGTTCTACGAACTGATGGGCCTAATGAATGAGTTTTAAGGCACGCGTTGTTCAACTCGTCTCCCACGAGGAACTGATGGGCCTAACAAATAATTTGCATACAACTTGACAATATGTAATACATAACAACAATTAATATTTACATTCTAGGTTTAGATCATAATATGGTATAGCACAAGTTTGAATAAACGAATTAGTTTAAGCGACACATGATACACCCCAAAACATGAATAAAAAGGGGAATTTGTAAGAATTCACTCACAGTGGTTGCGTTTCTTGGATTGATGATGAATGCGCACGAATTTGGATTTAACCACGAGAGAAACTAACCTAAATAATAACATAACGGTTTGGTAAATAAGTGGATTTTATTAACAATTTTAATAGGATTTTTTGGATATATTTTTGTGAGTTTAAGGCTATTTTCTAACTTTAAAAACATTATTTTTAAGTATTTTTAATCGATTTTTAAATTAATAATAAATAAAAATATATAAAAAAAATGTTGACCTTTTGACTTTGACCGTTGACCGTTGACCATGACTGTTGACCGGTTTGGTCGTGTATATACTTGCACTGAGTGAGACTCGAACCCGTGACCTCCCGTACGCGTGCCACAGCTCTACCAACTGAGCTACGTGTCTAACCCGAAATATTTCTGTTTTTAATTATATTTATACCCTATTTAAGTTGATCAGAATTCATTTATTTTAAAAAGATTTTAATTGTATTAAACCGGTGCCGTCAATAGGTCTCGAACCCGGGACCTGTGATTAGTGTTGCACACAGTCCACCGCTGGACTGTGTGTCTAACCTGGTTAATATTCTGATTTTTATTATACTTAACATCTTACTGTGAGTTAACCCGGTTCGGTTTAAAAAAAAAACATTTTTATTTCCGAGGATAAGGTCGTGATAGGGATCGAACTCGAGACGTGTGTTTATTGTTTGCACACAGTCCACCGCTGGACTGTGTGCATAACCCGTTTATATGTCTTGTTTTAATTAATCTTATAAAATAGGCCGACTTCATCTTCTTCATTCAAAACACTGACAACGATTTTTCAACTGTTTCTTGTTAAATTCAGTTAACGAACTTATAGGTGATTGAAATGTGATGAACAGAGAGGGTTTGGGGAAAGAATGTACCGGAATAGATTGTCTTTCTCAGAACTCCGGCAAGGATCGTCGGCTCTGTTTGTGTATTCCTTCTGATTGAATCAATTAACAATTTTGTTCGATTAGTTATGCAATTGGGGTACTAAACAAGGATTAACAGAAGGTTTGAATGATTATACCGATTCACAGCGTGAGTTTGGAAATTTCAGAGGTTTTCCGGCGAGGGCTGAATATTCCGGCTACGTCGTCTGAGATTGATTCTGATTGATGGATTGAAGTTAGTGATAGTCTAACAACTGATTGAAACAGAAAGAGTCGAGGTATTTACCGTTTTGATGAAAGTCTCGGTTTTCCGGCGACTTGCAGAGAATTCCGGCGATGTATTTCTTGCGACAGAGATTCTTCAGGGAGTTTAAGGTGAGTGTGGGTGATGTCGGTATGAGCTCTAAAAATCTTATTTTAGAGTAACCAGAAGGGATGGAATGAATTCGGTTTTCCGATGATAATTTCCGGTTAACTTGCAGAGGATTCCGGCGACTTGCGGCGAGGTTTTCTGAGCGGATTGGAGAGTGTAAGTTTGATAAACTCGCGATCTCAACTGATGAATAAAGTATAACTCAGATTTAATTGCATTTCCGGTTTCGAATTCAAAATTATTCGGTTATGGTTTGATGATTTGAATGAGTGACTTTAAGGTTTTTCAGTTATAACCGACGTTGCTGTAAATGCATCCGTTATGTCAAAAGAAAACGTCAATGTTTGACGAATTCGTCGGGATTTCCGGCGAGGGCTGATTTGGGCGCGCTGAGTGACCGAATTTCAACTTCGAGGTTTATTATAAATGTTATTTGTTTCACTGGATAGCACAAGTGAGTCAAGTGGCGGAGTGGTTGAATGTTTGTGAGTTAAGTCACTAGGTTTCCCGGCTGACCCGGGTTCGAAACCCGGCATCAGCAAACTATTTTTATTTCATTATTTATCATAAATTTTCAATTATAGATTTTAAATTCTAATATATATATTAATTATGTATTGTATAAAATTAATTTGAGCATTAAATACGCAAAGAAATTTTAACTGGATGTTCGGTTAATAAACGAAGCGGGTTTGGTTAACCCGGTTTTTGACGGATGTTACAATTTTTCTTACACTCCAAGGATGAAACTACTGGTATATTGCAAAATTTTGTTAAACAAGTTGAAAAGCAATATGACCTTCCAGTAAAAAATTTTAGGAGTGACAATGGGACAGAGTTCAGAAACAAGGAGTTGGATGCCTTCTGTGAGTCAAAAGGGATTGCTAGACAATTTAGTGTCCCAAGAACTCCAGAACAAAATGGAGTGGTTGAAAGAAAAAACAGATTGAATCTACAAGAACTATGCTAGCAGACTCTAGTTTACCCTTGTCTTTTTGGGCAGAGGCTGTAAACATTGCTTGCTATGTTCAGAACAGAGTTTTGATTAACCCCAGGCATCAAAAGACTGCCTATGAATTGCTTTACAAAATCAAACCTCTGATCTCATATTTCAAAGTTTTTGGTTGTCCTTGTTTTATTTTGAACTTAAAAGATTCCATCTCTAAGTTTGCAACCAAAGTTTATTGTGGTTATTTTCTTGGATACTCAACCACTTCTAAAACCTACAAAGTTACCAGGTGTGTTGAAGAAACTCTGAATGTGAAGTTCAATGAACTCTCATCCTTGAAAATCCCAGCAAATCCTATTGAATTGTTTGATTTAGATAAATTTACATTTGAAGATGTGTTTGTCAAGATTCACCCTGCAAGTACACCACAATCATCATCACAAGAGCAAGGATATGACTGCATACTTCCAAATTTCAAGATCAGTCCTTCAAGCATAGGAGCAGTGCTAGTAACAATGTTGCAAGCTCTACTGGTTCAACAATGGTTAATACTCAATCCTCTGCATGCCCTCAAAATCAAAACACTGTTGATAAAAATCCATCCAATGTAGATACAAATCAACAACCATTCACAACCATACCTCCACCTCCATTCCAGTCAGAGGCTGAACCATCAAATTCACCAGTAGAGGTTAGCTCAGATGATACACATTTGCAAGCTTCACCTCAAAGTGCAATTGTTCCATATCAAGGTGATTTGATTTTCCTCAAAAGCCATCCATTGGATCAAGTTATTGGCAACATAAATGAGGGAGTGCTCACAAGAAGCCAATCCCAAAACATTTGTCTGTTTGCTGGCTTTCTATCACTCACATAACCTGTCAAGTACCAAGAGGCAGTAAAAGACAATAGTTGGGTAGAAGCTATGCAAGAGGAGCTCATTCAGTTTAAAAGACTACAAGTTTGGGAACTTATATCACTGCCTAAGGATGTCAGTCCAATTGGCACAAAGTGGGTCTTCAAGAATAAAACAGATGAAAGGGGTATTGTTGTCAAGAACAAAGCAAGGCTCGTGGTTCAAGGCTACAGACAGGAAGAAGGCATTGACTATGATGAAACCTTTGTTCCTGTAGCAAGGTTAGAAGCTATCAGAGTGTTCTTAGCTATTGCTCTAACCACAACATCAAAGTGTTTCGAATGGACATCAAAAGTGCATTCCTGTATGGAAAGATCAAGGAAGAAGTGTATATGTGTCAACCTCCTGGATTTGAAGATGCATTTCATCCTGATTATGTTTACAGGTTAAACAAAGCACTATATGGTCTAAAACTAGCACCAAGAGCCTGATATGAAACCCTATCCACTTTTCTCTTATCCATAGGTTTTTCAAGAGGTAAAATTGATAAAACCTTGTTTTTGAAATGGAAAGGAAAAAATTTGATGCTTGTCCAAATTTATGTGGATGACATCATTTTTGGATCCACATGCACTACTATGTGTGAAGAGTTCAGAAAACTCATGGCAGTAGAGTTTGAGATGAGTGCAATGGGTGAGTTGCAATGTTTTCTTGGTTAACAAGTTAAACAAATGCACAATGGCACTTTCATCCATAAAAATAAGTATGTCAAAGAACTACTTAAAAAGTTTGATATAGATGATTGTAAACCTTGCAACACACCCATGGCAACTTCCAAGCTAGTCACTATTGATGGTAAAGATGACCTTGTTGATCAAACACTTTATAGAAGCATGATTGGGTCTTTATTGTACCTAACTGCATCAAGGCCAGACATCATGTTTGCCACATGTGTGTGTGCCAGATAACTAGTCATTACCTAGAAAGTCTGATCTTATTGCTGTAAAAAGAATATTCAGATACATAAAAGGTGCTCCCTCACTTGGTATCTGGTATCCTGCTAATGGGAACATTGAGCTTTTAGGTTATTCAGACAGTGACTTTGCTGGATGCATGACAACAAGGAAATCCACATCAGGAGGTGTCCAATACCTAGGTGATTGCCTAGTGTCTTGGCAGAGCAAAAAGCAAGTTGCAGTTTCCACATCCACTGTTGAGGCTGAATATATTGCTGCTGCAAGTTGCACTGCTCAAATCATGTGGCTTCAAAATCAACTATTGGATTTTGGTATCACCGCTTTAAAGACTCCTCTCAAAATTGATAGTCAAGCTGTCACACCCCTATTTCCACGTGTACCCGGTGGGCCCGGTTGGGGAATATCGTGACGTAGTTGATAACATCATAACCAAACAAACACATCACATCGGAAGTCTTGGATTTAAATTACTATTACAAACCGAGTGTCCAAAGTTCAAAAATAAATTACAAGGCTTGTAATGAAAAGATGCACATGTGGATCGAAATAAATATATACAAAGTAATTGTTCAACAGACTTTAAGCAACCTAGGGACTTGCAAAATCCTTTATTGTCACTATAGCGCAGCTCCCGATCTATTGCGTGTTGCCACATGTAACTTGATCTTTTGAAAATACGTCAGTTTTCACTGGTAAATACTAATTACTGACTCATTTTAAAAACATTTCTGAAAATGGTTTTAGGTGCACTTGGCACATTTTATAAATAACTTGGGATAGTTCAAAATGACATTGTTTACAGTTTTACATGTTTGTCAATACATATGGGGTCAGGTGCAGAAATCGAATAACCTGATTAACCGACACGCCACTTTAAATAATCCACCAATGGGATTCAATATTTTATTAGCATTAGCATCTGTCAGGTGTATGCCTACACCCCGCGCTTAAGGTCGTGGCCATTAGTAACTTAAATTAGCCAAGGATATCCCAGACACGTCGTGTTAACCCCCAATGTTTAAGTTATCAAACAATACAGAATAAAACAGGTTATGAAGATTTAGTAAATCACAATCCGATAACATGATCCCATACCCGACCAAGCGGTATTATTATACCGTATCCCAAGCCCGTATAGGGAAAATAAGTTAAAAGTATTTACCTGAGAAAATTCTTCAAATAAGATAAGTAACTCAGTCGAATATTCAAAAAGTAAGCTTAGATGGCAATCTACCGGAAGGCTATTAGTCTGGAAATGATGGTGTTTATAACCAATTAGAATGCTAACGGGTCCTATCTACTTTGTAGACTCGAACCGGGTAGCTTAGAGACAATAATGGTATTAAACGCGAGATTAAGCGATGACCGGAATAGAATGTAGTTTAAATCTGACAAGTATGGAGACTTGTTTAATATGGGTAAACATGTTACATTCTGGATTTTTGAAGTAAAATGATAAGGTTAAATCCGTTTCGGTTAAATTACAATAACTAGTTACATAGGCCGAACCGTACGCAGATAAGTGAAATCGGGTAACCAGGTGAGTCCTATACAAGTTCCATATGCCATAATACTTAAAGCATGTTATAATTTCAGTAGGTTACCAACATGTTGTCCTGTTATGGTTTTAAACTCAACTATGCCTCAAAAGGGCATTTCGGTCATTTTACGATTTATGAAAAGAGCTTATGAGCAAACTGATGTTAAGGCCTTATACTTTCTGTAAAAATAGCTTAATTTAGATGTTACAACAATAGGATACCAAGTTTATGTGTGGTGTTAAGTTTAAGACCAAACTATGTCCCGAAAGGGCATTTTGGTCATTTCACACATAGTCTTGTCAAGCTATTTGGGAATCTGAGTGTAGGCTGTATACTTACTGAATTTACATGTAAAATAAGTTTAGGAAAACAGTAGGTAACGAGCCTCGGGTCACAAATATAGTTTTAAACCATATTATGCGCCGATACGGCGAATTAGGCGTTAAATGATGATTTAATCAATGTTTATGTGAAACTGAGATTTGAACCTTTTTGTACGACAAATATATGTTACTTAATATAACATATCAGTGTTCAAAATATTTGATTCATCAAATTGCTTTAAACGTTATTTTGAGTGTCAAAAGGGTAGTTTCGTCATTTAAAGCTTAATACCCGAACATGTAAACTCAGTTTGAAATCTGAATTTATATCCCAAATAGTCCTAATAATGGTAATACATCAGTAGGTACATGGTCTTTATGTCAAAGTATTGTTTTAGTCGTTAAATACGTAATTTATGCAAAATAATCATCCTTTAAACTTGAATTCAGAAAGTCGACCTTAACATAAGTTTATCAACTTAATACATCAGTTTGTAAAATTCACAATCATGCTCATTTGTATTTAAATCTTGTTTTTAAGTTCATAGGGACCGTTTTTCAAAAATTGGCATATAATATGGAAACTTGCATAAACACTCAATTTCCTATGTGACCATATCCCACAACTCTAGAGGGCTTTGCTATAACTATTCATGGTCACATTGAAACAAATTTTCAGTTTCATAGGGTGCTAATTCGGGTCAGAATCGAAAGTCAAGCGTGAGTCAAATACCACGACTTTCGGTTGCAAACCGACTCAAATCATGGGTTTGTCGGGCCAAACTTGTTTAGACATGTTTTATTAACATTTATCAAGTTGCTAGAGTGTTAAAACCGATTTTATACCCTTCACATTGTTAATTAAGCAATTGTTCATAATCTGCCCCTTTGACCTTCTTTTGACTTTTCCTTTGACCCGACAATTGACCAAGTAAACGTGGTAATCAGTAGGCACCCTTTTGAAGGATTAATGCATACATAATTACGGTCACCTAACCACATTCGTTGCATAATGTAACTGAGCTAGTGTGGTTTTATGCTTAATTTAAAGTGTTTTTACGACAAAGCTTTGACTTAAGCTTTTAATCCTAATGAAACTGAAAAAGAGGAGTTAGGACACTTACTAGAGGTCCTATGAACAAGATGTTACTGACTTGAGAGCTCAAGGAAGTCTAGAGAAAACCAGAGGGGTGCAAGAGATGAAAGTGAGGTAAATGAGCAAAGTTTACAAATTTTCAAGACCCTTTATATAGTTGAAGGGATGCTAGGAGGTGAAGCCAGATGTTAGAGGGGTTCATGAGACTTGCACAAGTGTTCTAGGACGTGGAGGATGCAAAGAGATGAGTGGCATTTGCGTTTAAGGTGGCAGGAGCAGAAGTTGCCATGTTTCTGCTCGCTGGCACCCACTTACGGACCGTATGGACTTGCCCTTGCGGTCCGTAAGGCCTTCTGGCGCCTGATCCAAACAAATGGTTACGGACCGTAACCATTAAGGCTTGCGGTCCGTAAACGCCTTCCAGATCATGAAATTTTGCATTCTTCCACTTTTGGTCCCTCGACTTCTGAAGTTGCCGTTCAGAGGTTCTAATTTAACATGTTGGCAAGTTTAGTCCATCTCATTAAGCACGTGGCATTCGAGGATCAACGGGACATGTGTCGAAATTTTACGGGACGAATTTTTACGATGTGTCACACAAGAAGCAGAAAATATCATCAAAAATCCTATCTCTCACTCCACAACAAAACACATTGACATCAGACATCACTTTGTGAGGGATTGCTATGAAAAAGGTTTGATTTCTTTAAAACATGTCCATACGAAGGATCAACTGGCAGATGTTCTAACAAAAGCTTTGGATACATCTACTTTGAAGAGTTGATTTCTAGGATTGGAATGCTAAATATGGATTGAAAACAGTTTTCTGGTAATCCCTACGTAAATAGCTTCAAAATGTTTTCAGAAAATAAAAATTCCATCCTTAAAAATAGTTTAAATTTGAATTTTCAATGAATCCTCAAAGTCTGTTCAAACCACTGATAGCATCAAAACTGTTCGTTTAAATAAAATATATCCACTGCCAAAGTGTATCCTCTGATAGTGTTAAACATTGTTCACAATCCAATGCCCATATCTTCAAACAGTGTTTTCCAAAAAACTGTCTTCCATTGTCAAACAACGGATACACGTGGTCAGATGTTATTCGTCGGTTACATGCATCAGATGCCACGTCATAATTACTTTTTCAAAACCCTGTAAAACCATGTTTTATCCATAACAGAGTTTCCACTACTATCGCGTAGAATTCAAAAAATTCTCAAAACGATTTTCTCTCCATCATGGCACCCAAATCGAAATCCAAAGCGAAATCTAAACCAGAACCACCACCATTCACCCTCATCATCAAAACTCCTCACAATTAACTGCAATTTTTGAGAAAACCGATTCAAATACAAGATATCATCCGATGATATAAATCTTGGAAGAATCAAAATCCAAACACATGTTAACTGTCAAAGCCTCCATTTATCAAGAGTCACAAAGGCAATTTTGGCAAACGCAGAGGTTCACTCAACATCTGAGGGTGTTCCTTATACGATTATCTCAAGAGTGGGAAAAACTCTGATGCAAATCAGTCCACAATCTATATCTCAAGTGTTTGCATTGAATGATATGGCACACCATGTATCATTCTCCATAAATGAGGTACAAGCAGAGTTTTTGGAACGGGGTTACATTTGGCAACTCAAAGATATGACTATCTATAAACCCAACTTTCCTGCTGAGATGAGATTCTTTTTTCATACACTTCTAACTTGTCTCTCAGCAAAAAAAAAAAATTAGCTTTAACAAAATACCATTGAATATCTAGTATCTTGCCTATGCTATTTTAACTGGATCAAATTTTAACTTTTCCCAGATACTATTCAATGACATTGTGACAAATTTTAATAAGATAAAGAAAAGAAAAGCTTTCTTGATACATCCAAGATTTCTGAGTGTTTATCTTCATAGTCAGTTACCTGAAAATAATGTTAAACAAGGCGCGGTTTCTAACCCAGGCGGCCTAACTCATGAAATGTTTACAAGGATTACAAATCAAGAAGAAGTTTCTAAAACACAAGTAGAAGAGGAAGAGCAAGTTATACCAGAACAACATGTTCAAACTCAACCTCTTGCTACTGAGCCCACTGCTCTTGGTGATCAGGGCACTCAAACCACTGCTCTGAAACCCACACCAAAAATCTCCAAAAATAAACCATCAAAATTTACCAAAAATCCCACTAAACCAAAAAGGGTCATCTGGAAGATGAGATCCCAGAGGTTAACCCAGTGACAACACAAAAGTCACCACAAAACACTGCTGCTACTTCTTCACAACAAATATTAGAAAGATCTCAACCTGGCTTTGAAACTCATCCTTTTTCCTCACAAAAGGAAAAGGTTGTAAACACAGGGACACCAAATTATGAAGCTTTGGATCCACTTGGCTCCATCTTCCACGGCCCTTCTCCAGGGCAATGTCTTTTTCTGCACCACACCCATCACCAACAACATCACTTCCACCTGCCATGCTACCTTTGCTGAATGCAATAGAGTTGGTACAGACTTTAACCAGTTCTTGTAAACAACCTATTAATGAGAATATACTTCAACAAGTGACTGGGTCTGATTCTTTACTCCTTGCTAGCCCATCAGCAAATGAAGAGGATACATCCCTTGGGTTACAAGTAACCCTTCGTGATAGTTCGACAAGAGCAGCTACTACAATTGCTAAACTACCAAGTTTTCAATTGGACAGTGGTTACAAGTATAAGACTCTATTGAAGGCAACCATTATTGAGGCTACCAAGGTAACCTCTGTTCTAGCGGGAAGTCCCCAGTACCAAGATCAAGGGGAATCTATGTTTGAAACAGGTGTTGAAAACCATGTTCATGATGATGTAGATATAACTACCACACTTGGTAGGAGTTCAGATGATGCTATTCAGTTAGGTGATGATCTAAAATACAAGGATTTGACGGAGAGAGTAACAAAGATAGAATATTATGTTGATGAAATTAAAGATTTATTAAAGCAAATGATAGCTTCTAAGGTCCAACCCTCTGTCATAACCACTGATGATCTCAAACAAGCCTTAGACCCTCTATTTCAACAACAAAAATACTTTGCTGGTCTTCAACATAAACATCAGATGCAAGAGATAGAAACATAGTTGATGCCAGATATATGGATACAGTTGCAGACATTAAGGTAATCAAGGCTCACATTCTTCAAACCACTGGTACAACTCCCCCCACAGTTATCTTGGTAAACACTGATGTTGCCGAAAAAGGGAGAAACCTTTACAGAGAGAAGTGCTAAAGCTTGAAAAGATGCAGACGAACACTGGATATCCCCAACCACAGTGGATCTAAAAAGTTTGATGAAACAAAAATTTCTTGGCTAGGAAAAGTTGAAGAATAAGATGAGGGTAAAGGATGAGGGCAAAGTGTTGGTTGACAAAAAGATAGCTCAACAAAGAGAAAAAGAAGAGGTTGGTACTTCCACAAAGAAGAGACCAGTTAGAAAAACCAGGCAACCAACATCCACACCTTCTAAAACTCAATTCGTTGCTACTCCAACCATTGAAACCTTGCTCCCACAAAATCTCTTACACCTCCTCCACAAGCAAAAACTACTTCCACCACAACAGATGTTACAACAGCTGTTGTGTCAACATGTTGACACAACAGAGGTTATAACAGATGTTAACCCTTCCTTTGCCATGATCATTTTTCCTACATCCACCAACCAATACCTACACCAACAAGAGTTCCTGATCACCCACCATCACCTGCACTCAGGTTCAAGAGGAGAAAGATCACAAAAGTCATAAATGAAGATAAGATCATTCCTGCTCCACTTCTATAGTCATCACAACCTCTGACCTCCACAACATTTGTTCCCCAATCTTTCATTCAAACAATTGCTCAACCATTAAAGGTAGTTCCTGCAGCAGTAAAGTTTCCTCTTGATTTACCAGCTGTTAGAGAAGAAATCAAGTTTTTCTACTCTGAAGAAGACCCTGATAAAAGGCCCATCCTATCTCTGGAAGGTTATCCTAGGCCAACAAACATTGATGAGTATCTTCTACTTAAAGCTAAACAAGTAGAGGATATAGCCAAAAGAGATATGCAGGTAAAAGTGATAGAGAAGTGCAGAACTACATGTAATTTCAGCTGAGCAAAGTTAGAGTCTTGGAAGATTTTGTTAAAGACTTGTGCAAGAAGCTGTCTGAAATGGAAGATCAGAGTTTAAAACAAGATTACATTGAGCATATCATGACAAACAAGAAATACAAGGCTACCAGGGAACAGTTCAAGGATTGGACTGTGAGTGATCTAAGAGAAGAAATAGAAAGAATGCAAGAAATGCTAAAAGATCCTCACAAAAAGCCAATTCCTCCAGATTGGAAAAAATACAAGAAAAACTTACCTGATAAAGCTTTGAAACTCAAAAGAATGAAAGAAGAATTAATACAAAACCATTATGGGTCAAGAAATCAGGTTACAAGATGGGGAGAGATGAGGGTGATTGAGACTTACAAGAAGTTGGAGGAGAGAAGGAAGAAAGATCCAAGCATGACTCCAAAGCCTGATTACTCATCAGAGGATGTGATTCATAAAGCCCAACACTCTAAAAAGTCTGTCTCATCATCTGCCCCTTCCACCCTTGCCTTAAATCAATTAAAAAGGCAAGAGTAGATGGCTGAAGAAGACAAAAGAGTGTATGAACACATCAAAGAAGGGATCCAATGCATGATTGATTATCATACTGATGAAACCAATAAAAAGCTTGTAGAATATCTATCACAGTTGGCAAATCAATCAAATCAACTAACCTCAACAATAAAATACCATCCTAGAAAGCCATCAGACCCAAAAATTCTAAAGTGGAAAGTTGACAAAAACTCCCACGAATTGACTTTGCTCAAGTCAATGGCGATGCTACCAAGATGAGAATGGAGGATGCATATGAGCTTTGTGCAGAAGACCTCCTAGATCTTATGGATCTGGTACTCGAAAAGGATGATGATGATGAAGTGTCTCCGAACTTTGAATTACAATTTATAGGCCAAATAAGAGAATTTCTGTTGAGGAATAAAGACCAAGAATAAATTAGTGTTTTGGCATCTGTTCCAGGGGAGATTGTTGGGATTGAACCCTATGCAAAGGAACAATTGATACAAAGCCAAATACACTATCCGAGGTTTGGTCCAACTACCAGAGCTTACAACAATTGATCACCTAAACTCTGTCTTCCTAAGGTCTGCTACCTTTACATCAACTGCTACAACAAAATGCCAAAGGTCTGCCAGAAGATAAGAAGCATAGGATAGAGATCAGTGTTTTGCTTTTATTAATTAAATAATCAAGGTAACAGTGCTTTGCACTATCAGATGATAGATAGCAGAGTTTCTAGTTAGTTATTTTGTTTGTTAAAGTCACTATCCAACCCTGACGTCATCAAAGATGCTCAGTGGTTAGATAGTTTAGTATAAATAGGTGAATCGTTGTAACACTTAAACTTGTCTATTAAAAGATCATTCACCAATTATCTTCTCTGAGTTTTTCTGTACTATCAAACTGTTGTAATTGGCTGAGGGGGAGTTTGTGAATCACATGCAAAGTTCATAAACTACAAAGATGATGATGATGAAAACAAACGACCTTTACTTGTAGTAAAAGTTTTCCATCTATTCCGCTGCACTTACTTTACATTTCAATCATATTTTCATCTTTTGAAACAAAAACTACAAGTAAATCAAACTCAGATCCTGACACCGTGTATTATACGGGTTGAATAAATATAATTTATCGTTATATACTATTTAATAAAAAAGTTGCATTTTTAAATATCAATGCATTGCAAGGATTAAATAAACACGTTACTACACAACTTGAATACATATAATGTAATCGGTTTACACACAGAGTCGTCAATATAGGTTTTTGAAAAAATGAACTTTGATGTACTATATATTTTTAATAACATTTTACTTTGTTTTTTATTATTAGGTTAGAAACTTATGTGTTATATAAGATATAACATTTTACTTAGATTGTGTTAACTTTATTAAAATTGTTAATCTATATTGATATTATCTTTATCTTCACTAATTAATATCTTTATCATTAACTAATAATGTAGGAAAACAGATTATAGACAGCTTGAATGATATATAAAATTATATTTATTTCAACCCATGTAATACACGGAGTTCCAACCTAGTATAAAACTAAGCTAAAATATACTTAAATGTGATATTATAAATGCTAATCTATATCTATACTATATTATATGTAAAAGAGACTGATATTTTAAAATACCCTCCTCCCCCAAAATAAGAACTTTTTTAGTTTAACGCATAAGGTATAACCCTAAAATAAAGGTAAATTAGTCTTTTAATCACTAACTAGGTGTGTTAAAAAACTCGTGGCTCGCAGCTCGCTCGAAACTTGCTCGAAAAAAGCTCGGCTCGAAATTGGCTCGGTTGTAAATGAGCCAGCTCGGCTCGGCTCGGTTTGTAAACGATCCGAGCTCGAGCTTGGCCTGGCTCGGCTTGTGAGCTCGTGAGCCGGCTCGATCAGGTTTACATCCTTCATTTTTTTTGTCCCACATTACTAAAAAGACAAAAACTAAAGGAGTGTCTCCCCTATAAAAGATGGCAAAGACAATGTACAAAGTGAATTATATTTAGCCATTTAGTTAAATTAAATTGCAATTATAGCCTTAGTCTACGAAGAGTTTTATTTTTTATGGCATTTAATTAGTAAATTTTGCGGTTTTTTGTTGGTTCGCGCTAGATCGAGCCGAGCCGAGCTAGCTCGAATTTTAATCGAGTCGAGCTCGAGCCTCAAATCTTGGCTCGATTTAAAATTCGAGCTCGAGCCGAGCCAGCTCGAATTGAGTTCGAGCCGAGCTCGAGCTGAGTCTGGCTCGGCTCGGCTCGTTTACAACCCTAGCACTAATTACATTCTCATCCCCCATATTATTACACTTCAATCCTAATTACCTTATCATCCCCATATTATTACACTTCAATCCTTCAATTTTAACAAAATTATGAATAAAGTATATAGTAGTTACACTTTATTCTCTTGTAAAAAACTAACTACCTTACGATTTTTAAGCTTCCATAACTATTCCGTACGTTAATATTTATACGTCATAAAAACAAGCATTTTATTCTCTTTTATTTGAGTATAGTATAGCTATATTTTTTTTAATTAAAAATTGATATATTACGTGATTAACAGGGTCTATAGATGAGCAATAACCACTGTTTTAAAAACCGGTTCATACCGGCTGATTGAACCGAAGGCCAGATGAAGAGGCGGCACGAATCATGCCGGTATTTTGAGGCAACGGCAGCGGAAAATATATTATACCGCCGGTTAATTTGGTTAAATCGGATTTCGGTACCGGGCCAAGCATGAGATATGGACTGTTAGTCTATTAGTGGCCCAAAAAACTTGTGATTCACCTTCTTAAATCATAATTTAACTGAGTGCCCACTGCCCACTTCATCAAAGACTCAAAGCCTCAAAACTAACAAAAAGTAACAGTTCTACATATTGTTTCATGGTACAATTAATTTTCTTATTAACGTTGACTGTATTAGATTCTTCTAGTTCTACATATTGTTTTGGAACATATTTTTTTTTCTTTTAGTTGAAAAGCACATATTTCATAACATGACAAAATTTTCCTATGACAAAGAATTAGATTTTTTTTTATATAAAAGCAGAGTTTGAGTTTTTTTTTTTTTTTTCTCACAACTTTTTAAAACCATATCTTGATGATAAACGTATGGATTTGACGATGATCTATGAATTTGTTTATGCATATATATGATAGTATCTCTTAAAAAAAGTTACTTGTTTTGTATTTATACTTCAATTTTAGCTATTTGTACAGTGTATTGATACCTTAATTTCATGTATTTCTAAACAAAAGTTTTAGTCTATGTTTGGTTTTGGTTAAACCGAAATCAACCAAAAAATGAATTAACTAAAAACTGAATTACCCAAATCCAGTAATCAGTGTCTTTTTTTACCCTCATGTAACCAAAATTAAATTAACCAAACCATTTGTATTTTCATATATTTCTAAAACTTTTATACCTCCACTTCATGTATTTTTTTATTTTTATACCTCTATTTCATGTATTTATACTTCAATTTTAGCCATTTATATAGTGTATTTATACCTAAATTCATGTATTGCTAAGCAAAAGTTTTAGCCTATGTTTAGTTTTGGTTAAACCGAAATTAAACAAATTGAACCAAAACTGTCAAACTAACCAAATAAACCGAACTGATTAACCAAAAACCAATTGTTTAATAAAATTGACTAATCGATGACTTTGGATTCGGCTTCGGTTGAGGATAATAATCGAACCGATCGAACCATTCATACCATAATGAAATGGACTAACCGATGACTTCGCTTATCATGTATATTCACCACAATGGTACTACAATAAATATTAAACGAATAAGAAAACTATTAGACACAAATACCACAATGTAAAGTGTCATTCCCGCCGCATCGCACGTGGAGCCTGATAGTAATAATATAAAAGTGTGCCAAAATGTATTTAAATGCGAAGATTTATGAAAGGTATAGCATATTACCTTCAACTTAGTTCCATAACAAGTTGCTTTCATGATAGTGTTTAACTTGGTTTGTGAATTTGAGGGTATAAACGTTTTCACACAATAATAAATATAAAATCTTAACTATTCTAAACTATTAATTCTAGGCGCATAATAATTTTATTGTAACAAATAAGTTTGATTTTAACATATTATCGATAGGAGTATCAATATAGTACGTGTACCAAATAAGGTAAATTTTGTACGATTCGTAATACAATACAGATAATATCAAAATAATACGGGCCAATACTATATAAAATGCGGTACCAGTACAGTTTTTTACCCGTATCAATACCGAAAGTACTGAATACCAATTCAATAAAACTAAGTAATGATACATGTACCAAATAACCAAAATTGGTACGAGTACGGCTACAGCTACGGGGATTTCGGAAAAAAATCTCATCGCTAATTGATAGAGTAACATTAACCATCGGTAATTAACTATTTACACTTGATCAAGTTATGATAGTGGAGATGGAAGCGGTACACGACGTGTACCCATAACGTTACCGAAAATACCGGTACCAAATATGGAAAAAAAACTGGCCCGAATATTGTGAGAACTGCATAGCAATTGTACCTTTTTGTTTTAACCGTAATACATGTATAACAACCTCTCTTTCTACCCCCCCCCCCCCATTATATCTTTTTTGCACTTCATATTTATCTGGTTTTCGTGATTCTCTATTTAAAATCAGGTAATCACATGCATACTGTGTTCTGTAGGAATCCGTTCGCGTAAAATAAATAAATTTCTTTTATTAAACTAAAATACAAACATAAATAATAAAGGAGTAAATTGCAATACGGATTACAACTGAAATAAAGGAAAAATACACGAACAAAATCAACAAAAATGGGGTTCTTGGCTGAGGATCGTGTTAGACACGAGTCCCTTAAAACAAATTTCGAGTCTCCCAGAAGAACTCATTTGTTTCGCGGATACAACAGCCCGAGCAGTTGCACTGCCAGGAGAACTCGTTCGCTTGTTTCAAAGGTGTACCTTGGTGTAAGAAAGAAGAAGAAGATGATTCTGCAGAGAATATTTTGCATGTGTTGGTGAATTCAGTGTGTCTTCTTGTGTGGTAAAGTTGTTGTATTTATACAGCTTCTGAAGCGGAACAGCAGAACAAATTAACTCAACAAATTGAATTGCATTAAACGTCTTTAATGCACTTTAATTCGTTAGTTATTTCTCTGTCAAAGCCATTGATTCGTCTGTTTCAACTGCTGAAATGTAACTGATTTGTCATTAAGTCTGGAAGCTGCAATTTGCTTGCGCGCGCGCGACCATTCTGATGTGCGCGAGCCAAGCTGGCTCATCCCGATAAGCCAGTTTGTTGGTGCGCCTCCATGCGCGAGCCTGCTGGTGCGCGCATCCTTGCGCGCCACTTTGGCTCAAGTCCATGTGCAATCCTCTTCTGATGCGCGCGTGCCATTTTGGCTCACATCCATGCGCGAGCCTACTGGTACGCCACTCCTTGTGCGCGCACGCCACGTCACCAGTGCACCTATCTGGTCACGCCACACAGTCGCGCCATACTGATTCACTTTGGTGCGCCACGCGCGCACACGTCAGGAGTCTGTGCGCACCATGCTGATCTGCCTAGCCATGCGCCACTACCGTGTGCCTGCGCGCCCTTGCCAGGTCACCCCATAGGGTCAACCTGCCACCTGGTCCTTGCAGCCTCTGTGCTGAGCCACGCACGCGCGGTCAAAAATACAAAGGCGGCTCACGGGGTTGCGAAGTGCAAAGTGCGCCATCAAAGCGCCACATTGCGCCCATCGCCAACGCCAACGCCACGCGCGCGCGTGTGCGAGTGTGAGTTAGGGTGCTCCGCACCCTTCGCGAGTACACTTAGTTTGTGCTTCCATATAACAATAAGGAAGGAATGTTGCCACTTAAATACCCCTTTAAGTTTCATCTCCTCTCCTATGTGGGACAAGGTGCTACTTTCTCATTTATTTCAGCATTTAATGTTTCAAACACCAAACTTTGAGCATCGATATCTCATTCATCTAAGCTCTGTTTTTGACGTGGTTTAGTTCGTTGCGAAGCCCTTCTAACATAGAACACAAACCTGGAAATAAATATCTATATAAACCTCAGTTTATAATATTTATTTATCGTCCAAAATTAGGAAATATTCATGTATTATATTTGTGAAAAATGCTATTTCCACTAAATTTCCAACAATCCCCACATGAATGGAAATCGATCTTTTCCCTTTCAAGTTTCAACGATACAAATTCAATAGTTAAGTATTGCAAGATAGGTAGGCGTAACCTTTGAACCCTTTTTGTGAAGCATACTTAGCCTCCTAGGGTCTTGTAGACGCGATGTCTTTGAACAATCCCCCATTTACGTAGGCTACAATATACATTCACACAATACTCTTGTAACAACTCGAAAATTCGTTGTTATCTTTTTCTTTGATTTGTTAAGAATTAATCGGGTTGAAGATATAGTGTCATCATTCGCTGGAATCGAAATATCTGCGATATCGGGGTGTTTTATCGCTGTACTTCTTTTGTAATCCCGAGATTCGATTAATAATAAAGTTTATGTTGATTACTTATGGTGATTGTACGTTACTATCACATCTAATCGCTTAATAAATCGCATCGCTCATCTCATTGCATCGCAAATCGCAGTTATTTATGTGGTTTTATGTTATTTATGTGTTATGTGTGTTTGTGGTTATGATTACGCTCGCTATCGCATCGCTCTCGCACTCTCGAATCGCTAAATCTCACTATTATATCAACTATAACGCTTAACACTTTAATTTAACACTTAATATAACTATCTAATGCGAACCGAATAACCAAACGAACTCTTAACGCGAAATAAACGAAGAAAACCCAACTTTTGGGTCAAGTTCGCTCGAACTTGGTGTTACCAAGTTCGGCCGAACTTGACTGGCCAAAACAAAGTTTCCCTCTTTACTCTCAAGTTCGCTCGAACTTGTTTGATTCCTCACAGAATCAGCAAGTTCGACCGAACTTGACTGATCTCCTTTGAGAATCTAGCAAGTTCGCCCGAACTTGCATGAATCTCATGCAAGTTCGACCGAATTGGTCTCATCAGCTCTACTTTTTGCCTTCTCCTATAAATATCAAGCTCTGTTCTCTCATATGAACTTGCTGCAAGTTCGCCCAGAGCTCTCAAAACCCGAAACCTTCGTGTTCTAAGTAAGAATCAGCCCGATTTCAACTACAATGATGTTCAACAACGTTTATCAGCGATCTACAAAGGTTTACAACGATTTTGGCACAAGGCGTAGCCTTCGTTTTCATCAAAACTCCTTCTTTTACGAAAACCTTCATCTTTTTCTTCAAAATCTTCTGTTTTTAGCTTAGATCTGCACAATACGAGTTCGTTTGGTGATAGTAGAGGCTTCCCAAACACGAGATCTGCAAGATCTCGGCTTGTAAGTGATAGATCTGAGAAAAAACCTTTGAAAACCATTGATTTCTAACAAGATACGGACTTTTGATGATGTTTTGTTCATTTTATGGTATGAAACGAAGCATCTATCATTCAAGATCCCAGATCTGGAGGCACAAGGACGTTTATGTTGGTTTACACAAGCTGGACTAATCCGAACGAACCCCGAGTTCGCCTAGATTAGCCCACGCTTTTGTAAAACGGCTAAAACAACTCTAAAAGACCTCTCCAACCTAAGTTTGCTCAGTAGCACAGGGTTGGAGGGATGAATACTCGATTTTCTTCAGCAAACGACGCGAAAACGCAAGTTTTTGGACCTGAAAACATCAAGTTCGCTCGAGAATCACCAGCTCCCTGGTCAAGTTCGACCGAACTTGTAACGCCTCGTATTTTAGTATCCTTATTTTTTATATCATAATTCGGGGCGTTAAAACATAATAAAAATATATGTGTGTATATATATTATTAATTGTTATTCGCTATTCGTGTAACGCCTGTATCTTCGTATTTCTATTTTAAAAATGTCCGTATCCGTATTCTAATTTTAGAAACCTAACATTCGTATTTTAATTTCAATCTCACAACTCGAGGCATTAATCATAATAAAATTAATATTTTATACATATTTTTTTTATTCACACAACCGATCATTGAAATACGTATTTATACACAAACCGACACAATTATACGTATAAATACTTATACGCACATCCTCAATACTTGAATTATACTTTTATATTTTTTTATATATACTCAATTACATAATATATACTAAAGAAATACCAAGAAATATACCAATCATCTTTCCACCTCATCAATCCTCTTTCACCTTCTTTAACCAATCATATTTCACTCTTTTCCACCTCCTTTCTCCATCAATCATCTTTTCAATCCTCTTCCACCTTTTTTAACCAATCATATTTCACTTTTTTCCAACTCCTTTCTCCACCAATCATCTTTTCAATCATCTTCCACCTTTTTTAACCAATCATATTACACCATTTTACACTTTCTCTACCTATAAATACCAACATCCTTCTACCATTTTATGCACACCATTCTTCTCTCGACCTCTCTACTTCTCTCAAATCTACCAAGCAAGGAAGAGAACTCTAAGAGTTCTAAAATAGAACACTAAGTGTTTTAAAGGAAGCTTTGAAGCTCCAACCCCAAACTCATCACGGAATCACCAAAGGAAACTTTGCAAAACTGTGAGCATACTCGACCCCCTTTTTACACTTTAATGCATTTTGGGGTGCAACATATATAAATTACAAAATTTATTTTAAACAAAACTAAATGTGTTCACAATACCAAATGTGCCATCAGTTACGCTTATGTGAGTTATATGTGTTAGTTTAAACTCGCCTATACATGCTACTTGTTATGCTTGAGTTTGTTTATGATTATTAGTTTTGACTTGTATTCTCATGATATCGTTATGCTTAGAATACTATGCATGCTAGTTAAGGAATTCGGTTATATGCTATTGTTATGCGAAAGTGGTCTACATATTCGTGCGATTCGACTTGAATATATACTTGTCACAATCAACAACTTTTATACTTATAATTAATTTCAAACTTGTATGCTCGCCAATACTTTTGTATTGATCTATGCTTTTAATACATGTTGCAGGAATTTTGATGACACATGGAATCTAGCAGGATTGCCTAGAAACGCATTTAAACTTTAAATACTTATTGTATTGTATTTGTTTCAAACATGTATTTCGTTTCAATATCTTGTATTAAATCGTTATCAATGAAATGAAATTATATTTGTTACGTGTCGGGATCTAAATTTTGTATTATTTGATTTAAACTATGTAAAAAGGTAATTATTAAACACTTGACACAATTAGCGTTATGAAACCTCTTGCAATCTAGTTTTCGTCTCATTCCGATGTTTCCGCCATCGGTTGGGGTGTGACAGATTGGTATCAGAGCCATAATTATAGGGAATTAGGTAGAATTGCCATGTTCGACCTAGTCTATAGTTTAAGTATCATACTCTTGACGATTTATGATACTTGTCTAAAAAGTTATTCTTTCTATCATGCTTCTCCCCCTTTTGATCCTAAAACTTACAATATGTCTTTCCTAAGACATGAAACACAACACACGCTTTTGAGTATATTCTTGTTCCACAATCGAAATAACTCATCAATACAGGGGTGATTCCCGCCATTGGTGACTAGTTTCAATCCGCTCTACATGTTATTTTGGCGAAATTCACCACAAGTCAGGAGTGATATCCATATCTTGATGGGAGTTTCATTTCATAATCTAGTGGATCCTTATTGACGATTCGAGATTATATCTTGATATGTTCAATAAACCACAATTTGGGGACGAAATTGTCAAGCCAGGATTGACATCCACACCTTGATGATTGGTTCCGCTCCTCAATTTTCATTCTCGCCAAAGTTTCGTATTTTTCGATCAAATTAGGGACATGTACTAACTGTGTAACATCCGTCAAAAAACGGATTTTACCAAACCCGCTCCGTTTATTAACCGAACAATCAGTTAAAATTGCTTATTTTAATGCCCAAAAATAATTTTAAACGATACATAATTAATAAGTATATGGGGATATATAATTTGTTTTTGAAAAACTGTTAAAAATAACGAAATATAAATAAAATGGTGCTGCCGGGTTTCGAACCCGGGTCAGCCAGCGATTCAAACAACAACTTAACACTCAACTCTCCAACCACTGCGCCACTAGTGTTTCTTGTTAATTAATGGAAACAATTAATTCATATCATAAATATCGAATTCAAATACGACGCGCCCAATTGCAGTCGTCGGAAATCCCGGTGATCTCGCGAGATTGGACGGTTACTTCCGTTATAACGTAAACTTTAAACTCATCATCGGTTATAACCGACGCCTGAGTCCGCGACACAAGTTATAACCGTCGGAGAGTTTCTAACCGACGAATCAAGTCGGAAATCGGACCAAATTCATCGATGACTGCCCTATAAATACCTCCTCGAACCTCTGCAAGCTTTTTCGCTCAAAACCGCACCTTTACCCGATGTAATTTCACTCGCCGGAAAAGTTTTGCACATCGCCGGAAAACCGAACCCTTGACTTCTGAGCCTTACTGAACCCCCAAAGCTTATACCGAAGTCACCCACATCCATTTCAAGCTTGCTGAAGACTCTCTGCCGCAGGACACACGTCGCCGGAAGTTTCTACTGTCACCGGAGTTTCGCCGGAGAAACAGAGGAGTCCAGTCGGTATACCTTACGCTTAAATCTTTTCATTCTTTTTATATATCTCACCTGTAATTAACCTCAAAACACTAAAGAACATGATTAAAACATCGAACCAGTCGGACTTCCGATTCTGGTTAAATTCAACGAAGAAGACGAAGTTTCAGTTGTGTATATGTATAATTAAAATCAAGTTATAACTCGGGTTAGACACACAGTCCAGCAGTGGACTGTGTGCACATTAATCACGTAAACGTCTCGAGTTCGATACATGTCCCACGCACACTCGCCTTAATAAAAATGCTCTTTTTTTTACCGAACCGGATTCACTGCTGATATATGTTAAGTTTAAGAAAAACCAGAATAATAACCAAGATAGACACACAGTCCAGCGGTGGACTGTGTGAATGTTTAACACACGTCACGAGTTCGAATCCGGACTACCGCACCGGTCCGGACAATTATTCAACTTTTTAAATAAGGCAGAATTGAAATTATTTAATTGTATATAAGTATAATAAAAATCAGATTATATTACAAGTTAAACACACAGTCCAGCGGTGGACTGTGTGTTAACTCAACCCACAGGTCCCAGGTTCGAGACCTGTGGAGCGCACCGGTCCGACGCATTAAATCGTTTTTAAAAATAAATAATTTTCAGTTTAATCTAATTAGTATATAAATATAATTAAAAACAGAAATATTTCGGGTTAGACACGTAGCTCAGTTGGTAGAGCTGCGTGCACGCGTACGGGAGGTCTCGAGTTCGAGCCTCACCCAACGCACACATACACACATACGAACCGGTCAAAGTCAAAGGTCAACGGTCAACGGTCAACGGTCAAAAAGTCAACATTTTTTTATTATTTTTATTTATTTATTTTATTTAAAAATCAATTAAAAATACTTAAAAATAACATTTTTAAGGTTAGAAAATAGCCTTAAACTCACAAAAATACACCCAACAATCCTACTAAAATTGATTAATAAAATCCCATTATTTACCAAACCATTATGTTATTATTTAGGTTAATTTCACTCGTGGTTAAAACCAACTTCGCATGCATTCAACATTATCAACCGAACGCACCCAATGTGAGTGAATCTTACAACTCCCTTTTTTAATTACACGTTTTGGGGTGTGTCATGTGTCATAAAATTAACTCGTTTATTTAAACTTGTGCCATACCATATTGCGATCTAAACTTAGATTGTATACATTGCTTGTAGTTACGTATTTCATTTTGTCTATTTATATGAAATTCATTCATTAGCCCATCAGTTCCTCGTGGGAGACGAGTTGAGCAACGATTGCCTCAAAATAAATCCATTATTGTTCGTGTGTGTATTATTGAGTTTATATTGTTTGTAGTTATGTATTTCATATTGTCAAGTTTATGAATTCATTCATTAGGCCCATCAGTTCCTCGTGAGAGACGAGTTGAGCAACGCGTGCCTCTAAACGATCCATTATTGTTCATGTGTGTATTGTTTAATATTAAATTGATTGGTGAATAAGTTTACATCTATTTTTACTCACGTGTGGTTGTGCACTTTATTTTATAATCAATTAAATAAACTTGTTCAAATGTTTTCCATAGGATTCACTCGCCAACTTTTTGTTGATCCAAAAACCCTTTTTACACATGATACAGGTGAACAGGATGAAGCAAGGAAAACATAGGAAATGCCTTAGAAGAAAACAATGAAGCCTAGATTGATATTTAGGATATGATGTAATATTGATTGTAATTTTCCATTAAAGTGTATTAATGAATATGAAACGTTAAAATAAATGTCATGAGCTTTGATGATAACCCAATCATGCCCCGATCACCTTTTCCGCTGCGGGTCAGGGTGTGACAAACTGGAAGGGTAAAGTACTGTTAATCGCTTGGCGACGAGAGTATTACACCTATTAGGCCAAATCATGTCTCCCTAATTCGAAAGGACTTACGAGTCACTTTGGAATAGTCGAAGTTTCTAAAACTGAAACACTCCAACATTTTAACAAGCCTCTCTTTTATGTTATCTTACATTTTATGCTATATAATTCTTATTCCTTCATTTTTGTTTTCAATGTCACACTTTACTAAAATCGAATTTATGCACGACAAACTTCGCATTTATACTAAATCTATTACACAACGATTCTATAGGTGCATACTAAACATCATACTTGATTTGGGATTACTGGAATAAACTCGTTATAAAACCACACCTTAACATGTATAGCACTATGCGTAGTGCTATAGGAGTAGTGCACCGCCCTTGAGACTTGGGGTCATGTTAATTAAACTATTTCATACTAAGTAAACTATTTTACACTATGTTTTAACGATGATGGGTATTCTACATTGCGGTACACGATGGTTTGACCTGTTTATTCACATGCCAGTTTTCCGTTAATCTTGGTTAACTAAAATATATCATTTGTATTGTACACGAATGCGCATATACGTACACTTACACTTATACTCATACTTATACAGTATACTCTCTTATACTTAAATGCAATTATACTAATATACTTGAGACTCTATATATGCTATCATTCTCACTTGTAATGCGTTAATAAACCCTGATCGTGACACGGAACGTAACATGGTCATCGATTAGCGAAACGAACGTAATATGGTATATAAACATGGTGGATACGCCGCTGGTACTTCCTATATATAAGTGTTCCTACCATATTACCGAACTTTCGTAAAAACGTGCCATGAGAAATTCGGTGGTTCTCTACTATTGAATACAAACTTTGATCGCTCAAGACCTAATACTCGTCTACTACCCACACATACTACGAAATACCATCTTCTTTTTTTCTAAAGACTTCTTCTTGAATAAATTTCGGGACGAAATTTCCTAAAGGAGGGGAGACTGTAACGCCTCGTATTTTAGTATCCTTATTTTTTATATCATAATTCGGGGCGTTAAAACATAATAAAAATATATGTGTGTATATATATATTATTAATTGTTATTCGTTATTCGTGTAACGCCTCGTATCTTTGTATTTCTATTTTAAAAATGTCCGTATCCGTATTCTAATTTTAGAAAGCTTACATTCGTATTTTAATTTCAATCTCACAACTCGAGGCATTAATCATAATAAAATTCATATTTTATACATATTTTTTTATTCACACAACCGATCATTTAAATACGTATTTATACGCAAACCGACCCAATTATACGTATAAATACTTACACGCACATCCTCAATACTTGAATTATACTTTTATACTTTTTATATATACTCAATTACATAATATATACTCAAGAAATACCAAGAAATATACCAATCATCTTTCCACCGCATCAATCCTCTTTCACCTTCTTTAACCAATCATATTTCACTCTTTTCCACCTCCTTTCTCCACCAATCATCTTTTCAATCCTCTTCCACCTTTTTTAACCAATCATATTTCACTCTTTTCCACCTCCTTTTTCCACCAATCATCTTTTCAATCATCTTCCATCTTTTTAACCAATCATATTTCACCATTTTCCACTTTCTCTACCTATAAATACCAACCTCCTTCTACCATTTTATACACACCATTCTTCTCTCAACCTTTCTACTTCTCTCAAATCTACCAAGCAAGGAAGAGAACTCTAAGAGTTCTAAAATAAAACACAGCTTTGAAGCTCCAACCTCAAACTCTTCACGGAATCACCAAAGGAAACTTTGCAAAACTGTGAGCATACTCGACCCCCTTTTTACACTTTAATGCATTTTGGGGTGCAACATGTATAAATTACAAAATTTATTTTAAACAAAATTAAATGTGTTCACAATACCAAATGTGTCATCAGTTACGCTTATTGAGTTATATGTGTTAGTTTAAACTCGCCTATACATGCTACTTGTTATGCTTGAGTTTGTTTATGCTTATTAGTTTTGACTTGTATTCTCATGATATCGTTATGCTTAGAATATGCATGCTAGTTAAGGAATTCGATTATATGCTATTGTTATGCGAATGTGGTCTACATATTCGTGCGATTCGACTTGAGTATATACTTGTCACAATCAAAACCAACTTTTATACTTATACTTAATTTCAAACTTGTATGCTCGCCAATACTTTTGTATTTATCTATGCTTTTAATACATGTTGCAGGAATTTTGATGACACATGGAATCTAGTAGGATTGCCTAGAAACGCAAATACTTATTGTATTGTATTTGTTTCAAACATGTATTTCGTTTCAATATCTTGTATTAAATCGTTACCAATGAAATGAAATTATATTTGTTACGTGTTGGGATCTAAATTTTGTATTATTTGATTTAAACTATGTAAAAAGGTAATTATTAAACACTTGACACAATTAGCATTATGAAACCTCTTGCAATCTAGTTTTCGTCTCATCCCGATGTTTCCACCATCGGTTGGGGTGTGACAGAACTTGCACCCAGATGGGTCAAGTTCGACCGAACTTGGGTTAATTTCACCCAAATCTCTTACAAGTTCGACCGAACTTGTCTAGTTTCCTAGGAAACTATGCAAGTTCGCCCGAACTTGCCTTGCCAGTAAGGTTTTCTTACAAGTTCGCCCGAACTTGACAAGTTTCCTAAGGAAACTCATCAAGTTCGACCGAATTTGACTCAACTTCATCAGATTCATACAAGTTCGCTCGAACTTGTGTGTTTACACACAAGTTCGCCCGAACTTGGCTACTGCCCAACCAAGACTTAACCGTTTCAGCTTTTCGGAGACTGATGCACTTCCGTTCGCGTATGCAGGCTGATCCGGCGCTCTTCTTGACTCTTCTCAGATCCCTAACTCGTACCTAAATGCACCCACAGTGAGTATACTTGACCCATTTTTGCTTTAACGCACCTTTTGGGTGTTACATACGTTCCTATATCAAAATCACTTCACAAATCAAACTGTTTATCACACGCGAATAATCTGATTACAGATGCTCAATATGTGATACTAGAAACATGTGACTAGGACTTATTTTTGTTAACTTGCCTCCTTAGCTAGTATGGTACTATAGTGTGGCTTACACCCGACGGGGTCTAGTTAGGATGGACGCGCAAGCCTTCTCACGGTAGTTAGCATGAGGAATAAGCCTATGTTAATCTGTGTGAAATGTTTCGATGTATCATGATTTGTAGTTAGATTATTTCGCGAACGCTTTCTCGATTATGCTAGTAGTACTTAAACCTGTATGATCACCTTTACTTAATTGTATTGACTTGTATTTTAACGTATGTAACAGGTTGAGGATTTTAGCTATGGATGTTTGGATGTTGCATGCTTAGCGTAGTTTAGTCTTGTCTTTATTTTGTTTAGTTTCCAAATGTAAAAATCTAGGGAATATCGAACCTTGTTGTTTTTATGGAAGAACTTAGATTCTGTAATGATTGTTTAAAATGTTATGTTAATGGTATGGGACGTTAATGTTTGGATGATATTGTTAAATGATTGTTATGGAATTCTCACGAGACAATCTGGTCGCCTAGTGCCACTACCCTGATGATTCCGCCATCGTTTGGGGTATGACAACTCTCCCAAGTTTAGTCAAATCCTCATGGTTGTGTCCGTTCATGGTTATGGAACACTTTCCTGGTTCTGCGAGAGCTCTAGGATTTGCGTCTCCCCACAAATCCATTCAAAGTGACCCCACTTCTCTCTAACATAGGTGATTCCTCGAATCATTAAAAGCATCATGGTTAATTTGATTTCCTCAAATCCTTAACCTCAACATGCTTAACCTTACTTCATGTCACTGATTGGAATGGACTAGGAAGTATATAACTCCTTTTTATGAATCTTTTGGGGCATCCCACATAGTGACTCCCTTTGGGTTTATGATTAAGTTTCCTATTGAACCTAGATCTTAGGATCTCCAGTCAACTAGGTTAGGTTTCCCTCATATTCCCTTCATCCATGGGCTTTAGTCCCATTCCTCTTGACGTCTTATTCACTAAATCTTTGCTTAAGCCTTTCGTTAACGGGTCTGCAATATTCTCTTTTGACTTCACATAGTCAGCTAAGATAATACCCGTTGAGATTAGTTGACGTACCGTGTTGTGTATACGTCGAATGTGCCTTGATCTGCCATTGTACATTGAGCTTTGAGATCTTACAAGTGCTGATGTGTTGTCACAATGTATGCAGATCGCTGTCAAAGGCTTTGGCCACCTTGGAATATCTTCCACAAATTGACGTAGCCACTCCGACTCTTCACCACTTTTATCTAAAGCGACGAATTCGGATTCCATCGTGGATCTAGCTATAACGGTTTGCTTGGATGACTTCCAAGCTATAGTTGCTCCCGCAAGTGTAAACACATATCCACTTGTCGATCTGTGATCTTTTATATCTGATATCCAGTTTGCATCGGTGTATCCTTCGATCACTGCTGGATGACAAGTATAGTGTAATCCGTAATCTCTCGTGTATCTTATGTATCTAAGCACCCGTGTGATAGCTTTCCAATGATCTTCATTTGGGTTACTAGTGTATCTACTTAGCCTGCTCACAGCATATGCTAAGTCGGGTCTAGTACATGTCATTTGATACATGAGACTACCAATGATCCTTGAGTACTCTAACTGAGCAACACCCTCTCCTCTGTTTTTCCTTAGACGTTGGATATTATCAATTGGAGTTCGAGCTATAGTCGTATCTTCCGAATTGAATTTCCCAAGGATCTTGTCCACGTAGTGAATTTGACTTAAGATAAGAACGTTTTGCGTTCTAGTGATTTTTACACCAAAAATCACATCCGCTAAACCCATGTCTTTCATCTCAAACCTTGCTTTCAACATGTCTTTAGTTGAGTTGATCATATGATCGTTACTCCCAATGATAAGCATATCATCTACATAAAGACATAAAATTACATAACCTCTTGGTGTGTCTTTATAGTAAACACATTTCTCACACTCATTTATTTTGAAACCATTGTCAATCATGACATGATCAAACTTTCGGTGCCATTATTTTGGAGCTTGCTTCAAGCCATACAACGACTTGACAAGTTTACATACTTTTCCCTCTTTTCATGGGGCGGAAAAACCCTCAGGTTGTTCCATGTAAATTTCTTCTTCTAAATCACCATTTAGAAATGCGGTTTTTACATCCATTTGGTGAACTTCCAAATTTCTTAAAGTCGCAATTGCAAGAACCAATCTTATAGAGGTTATTCGTGTCACATGTGAGTAAGTATCAAAGTAGTCTAGACCTTGTTTTTGTCTAAACCCTTTTATTACTAATCTCGCCTTGTATTTATCAATACTTCCATCAGCTTTCATCTTCCTTTTGAATATCCACCGATATCCAAGTGGTTTACAACCAGATGGAAGATCTACTAACTCCCAAGTATGATTTTGTAATATAGAATCAATTTCATTCTTAATTGCTTCTTTCCGTTGAGGTCCTTCCGCGGAAGAAACCGCTTCATGATAGGTATTGGGCTCACCCTCAACCATATAGCTCATGAAGTCTGGCCCAAATGATTTTGCAATCCTTGGCCGTTTACTTCGTCTGAGGTCACTTTCCTCGACCTCTGGTTGTTCATGTCTTTCATCTAACCATGTAGATGAACTTGGACCTGCTTCATCAATCGTTGTTGGTGAAGTTTCATGTGGTTCCCCTAGCATAGGAAACACATTTTCAAAATATGAGACGATTTGCCTCCATAATAGTGTGTTTGTGTACATCAGGATTCTTGGACTCAAGTACAAGAAAACGATGTGCACTGCTTTGACGCGCATATCCTATGAATACACAATCAACAGTTTTGGGTCCTATCCTAAGAGCCTTAGGAGTTGGTACAATCACCTTTGCTAGGCACCCCCACACTTTCAAGTATTTGTATGACGGCTTTCTTTTTCTCCATAACTCATATGGAGTTCCGCCCTTATTTTTGAGTGGTATCTTGTTTAAAAGATAATTTGCTGAGAGAATTGCGTCCCCCCACATTTCTCGGTTCACTCCCGAACTAATCAACATGGCATTCATCATTTCTTTTAATGTGCGGTTCTTTCGTTCCGCCATGCCAGTTGATTGTGGAGAATAAGGAGGTGTACACTCATGTACAATGCCACTTTTTGCGCATAAATCCGCAAATGGTGCAACATATTCACCTCCTCGGTCGCTTCTAACCGCTTTTATCTTCTTTTTTAGTTGATTCTCAACTTCGATTTTGTACAAGATAAACTTTTCTATTGCTTCATCTTTACTTTTAAGTAAATATACATAGCAATATTTAGTACAATCATCAATAAACGTGATAAAGTACTTATTTCCTCCACGTGTGAGAACCGCTTTTAAATCACATACATTGGTATGAATTAAATCAAGGGGTTCGGTTATTCTTTCAACCAATTTAAACGATGATCTTGTAAGTTAGGATTCTACACATGACTCGCATTTGTAGTCGAACTCGATATGGAATGTTGGTATCATATTTAATATAATTAAACGTCGTAATGAATTAAAATTTGCATGTCCTAGTCTACCATGCCAAACATTTGAAGACTCAATCATGTAAGTAGAAGTAGAAATTTCATTCATAGCTTTCATGGTGTTAACAACCATTACATTCATTTTGAACATACCATTAAGGGCATAGCCCTTACCAACAAACATTCCACGTCTAGATAACACAAACTTGTCCGATTCAAACACTAGACGAAAACCAAACTTGTTGAGCATCCAACCCGACACGAGATTCTTCCGTATATCCGGGACCTAGAGGACTTTGTTCAATGTGAGTTCCTTGCCAAAAGTCATCTTCAAGATCATTGTGCCTTCACCCTTGCTGTCGGCGGTAGCTTTATTTCCCATATAAAGCTTTTCTTCACCCGTTGCTTCCTTGAATGTTGAGAACAGCGACTTGTCTCCACAAACATGGCGGGTTGCACCAGTGTCAACGAACCATCCTGGTGGGTTATCACCCACCACGTTGACTTCTTCAATCATAGCCTCTTCTTCGATTATCATTGCCATTAGAGGCATACCATCCTCATCAACCATATGCGCACGCTCACGCTTTGGTTTCTTGCATTCATTAGCACGGTGCCCCGTCTTGTTACAATTGTAACAATTACCTTGGAAAGGCACATACTTCTTTTTCACAGTCCCCTTTCTTGGTCCAAGGTTGTTAAATTTTGCTTTCCCCTTGTCAATTTTCGCCCCTTTTCCTTTCTTTCGTTTTGAGGATTCCCCAACTTCCACCATGTTTGCTTTAGCCGCAGCTTGCGCAATGGTGCCTTTTAGGGCTACCCTGTTGTCCTCTTCTATTCGAAAGCGGACCACAAGTTCCTCCACCGTCATTTCCTTTCGCTTATGCATTAGGTAGTTTTTGAATTCTACCCACGAAGGAGGCAATTTTTCAATTATTGCTGCCATTTGAAACGTCTCGCTAAGTACTATGCCCTCAGCGTGGATGTCATGGAGTTAATTTGCAACTCTTGGAGTTGGTTCATAACAGTCTTGTTATCAACCATCTTGTAGTCCAAGAAACGGGCGACAACAAATTTCTTTGTTCCCGCATCCTCCGTTTTGTACTTTTTGTCCAAGGCATCCCATAATTCTTTGGAAGTCCTGACATTGTAGTACACATTATACAAAGCATCCGACATGCCGTTAAGCACATAGCCTCGACATATGAAATCCGTATGCTTCCACGCATCAACCGCGCACTGAGCTTGAGCGTCAGTCTCCCCTTCCACAGGTTGGGGAGCGGTTTAAGTCAAGAACCTCGCAAGGTTCATGGTGGTCAAATAGAAGAACATCTTCTGTCGCCACCTCTTGAAGTGGAGACCCGAGAACTTCTCTGGTTGTTCAGCATGGTTTGCCACTGTGGACGCTCACACAGTGTTGGCAGGGGTTCCGACGACAAGATTGTTAAAATTCGTGTTCACGTTGGTATTGTTTTCAGTCAACATTCTGAAAGTAAAAATTTAAAGTTTAGTCTGAAATTCTGTTTTAAAACACTAAAAACAGAAGTAAACTCCAATTTTTAAATTACTATGAATTTATTGTTTGGCTTCTAAGTCCAACTTTGAAGACAAAAACAGAAAATTCTTTTAAATTCTTAGTGCACACTTACTGTTTGGCTTTAAGTCCAACTTTAAAGACCAAAACAGAAAGTTATTATTACTATTTTTATGAACGAAAAGAAGGTAATCCGCAAATGTTTTCAACCAAAGTCGCTACGTTGAAAGAAAACAAAAAAATATTTAAAAAAAAACACAAACTGCCAAAATAGAATAGTTTTGATTCTACACGAACGGTGGTTTTTAAAAATTTGTTTTAAGATTATAGGAATCCGTTCGCGTAAAATAAATAAAATTCTTTTATTAAACTGAAATACAAACAGAAATAATAAAGCAGTAAATTACAATACGGATTACAATTGAAATAAAGAAAAAATACAAGAACAAAATCAACAAAAATGGTGTTCTTGGCTGAGGATCGTGTTAGACATGGGTCCCTTAAAGCAAATTTCAAGTCTCCCAGGATAACTCGTTTGTTTCGAGGATACAACAGCCCGAGCAGTTGCACTGCCGGAGATGACGAAACCTGAAGGTGTACCTTGCTGCAAGAAAGAATAAGAAGATGATTCTGCAGAGAATATTTTGCATGTGTTGGTGAATTCAGTGTGTCTTCTGAAGTGAAACATCAAAACGAATTAACTCAACGAATTGAATTGCATTAAACGTCTTTAATGCACTTTAATACATCAGTTATTTCTCAGTCAAAGCCATTGACTCGTTTTTTTCAACTGCTGAAATGTAACCGATCTGTCATTAAGTCTGGAAGCTGCAGTTTGCTCGCGCGCGCGCGACCACTCTGATGTGCGTGCGCCAAGCTCGCTCATCCCCATAAGCCAGTTTGCTGGGGCGCCTCCATGCACGAGCCTGCTGGTACGCCACTCTTTGCGCGCGCACGCCACGTCACCGGTGAACCTATCTGGTCACGCCACACAGTCGCGCCATACTGGTTCACTTCGGTGCGCCACGCGCGCACACGTCAGGAGTCCGCGCTCACCAAGCTGGACTGCCTGGTCATGCGCCACTATCGTGTACCAGCGCGCCCTTGCCACGTCACCTTACAGGGTCAACCTGCCACCTGGTCCTTGCAGCCTCTGTGCTGAGGCACACGCGCGCGGTAAAAAATTCAAAGGCGGCTCGAGGCGTTGCGAAGTTCAAAGTGCGCCATCAAAACGCCACATTGTGCACATCGCCAACGCGACGCACACGAGGGCGAGTGATAGTTAGGGTGCTCCCTTCGCGAGTACACTTAGTGTGTGCTTCTATATAACAATATGGAAGGAATGTTGCCACTTAAATACCCTTTTAAGTTTCATCTTCTCTTCTATGTGGGACAAGGTGCTACTTTCCCATTTATTTCAGCATTTAATGTTTCAAACACCAAACTTTGAGCATCGATATCTCATTCATCTTAGCTCCGTTTTTTACCTGGTTTAGTTCGTTGCAAAGCTCTTCTAACATAGAACACAAACCCGGAAATAAATATCTATATAAACCTCAGTTTATAATATTTATTTTTCGTCCAAAATTAGGAAATATCCATTTCCTATATTTGTGAAAATGCTATTTACACTAAATTTCCAACATGTTCTAGATCTGGCCCGGCTTGTGTGATATGGTGGTTGTGTTTAGTAGTATAGGCGTATAGCGTAACTTAGTGTTTGTTTGATATTGTAGGTTAAGAGCATTGCATTTGATGTGAATAATGGTGGAATAACGATGTTTAAGTTCAATGTGGAAGCTGAAGTCATGCTTCAATCTTTGAACCTGACAACTCATATGTACACGGATCATACTTAATAGTTATTGACAAGCATTTATATATTATGAATACGACCTACAGATCGAACCCATCGGTTGTGGTCTTTCTACCCTTTAATAGGCTTCACGTCGCGACATGAAAGGGGTGTGCATGGGGTTGAAACCAGACTGAACCCAAACTCGAACCCAAAATTTCTGGAAAATCAAAACCGAAGAGTGGACATATATATGGGTAGGTTGGTCTCAATCCTTTTGGGTTGGGTTGGTCTTAGGTTCGGCTAGGACCGAATATGAATTTTTGATATGAAGATGTTTAATATTTCAGTGTTTACCCAACCAAACCCGAAATCATTCAATATTTAAAACCGATACCCGAACCCACAATGCATAATTGGTCTAGTTTCGGGTCTCGTATCCGGGGTACTTGTCGGCAGAGCTAGCCCATTAATTTTGAGGTATCCCAAAAATAAAATTGCCGCCCATAATGAAAAAAGTTTTGTTCGATAGGTTCGACATTTTGTTTTCACTTTCCAATTGCCGCCCATAATGAAAAAAAAACGTTTATTTTAATGTTTTGTGTCTTGTGCTAAGCTTTGGTATTTACTAATTGAGCTTCTTTCAATTATATTATTATCAATTTAGGCTTACTTTATTCTATAACTTTTGGGTTGTAAATGGTTCGGGCTTATAGAAAATTGGGATTTTAATATCAACTATCTTATTTTTTTTGTGAAGGGTTATCTTCGTCTTTATCTAGGGGTATCATTTGTATAAAACAGAAAAAATATACTATGAATACCGGGTTGAGCCATAGCCCGTATTACCCGTATTAGTATATTGCTTCACCTCTAGTACTCGGTCCAACCTGGCTCTGCTTGAAACTTGAAAGTAATTGCAAGTGAATATGGAGTTAAAGTGGTTTCAAGTTAGGCTATAGGCCCATAGGCAGTAGCCACTAGGGGTGAGCAAAAAACCGAAATAATCGAACCATAATCAAAATAACCGAACCGAAAAAACTGAACCGAAAAAAACCGAACCAAAACAAAAACCGACATTCGTTTTTCGGATTTTTAATAACCGAAAATTTCAGTTCGGTTTTCGGATAAATACTTTCAATGACCGAAAAAACCGAACCGAACCGAACTAATAAGTTACAATCCATATATTTTTATGTTTAAGTTTAAATTGTTTAACTGTCTAACCCAATGCTAATAGAAAATATTATTATTATTATTGAATGTTAGGTGTTTACAATAAAAACATTACATGTTTATTTATAATTGAAATGATTTATTTATTACCTATAAAAATTAACAAAATTTAATACAAAAATTAAATAATCTTCAAATTATTATAAAAAAATGTCTTAATAAAAACTTTGAAGAAAACATAAACATAGATTAGAAGGTTAGTTTATGTAAACAATATTAATTAAAGAGGTTAACTATAATAAATTAAATGTAAACATATAAAAAGATTGTTATAATATAAATTATACCTTTTATTTTTTGAATATTACATAATTTTGTTCCAAAAACCGAAATAACCGAAAAACCGAACCGACGTAAAAACCGAAACTGAATGGTTTAAAAAATCGAAAACCGACATTTCGGTTACGGTTTTGATTTTTCCCAAAAACGGAACTGAACCGAACCGTGCACACCCCTAGTAGCCACGTAGGCTTAAAGCTGTTTCAAAGCCCAGTTATCAATGTATATGTAAAATATTAAGACCATCCGTAAGGTAAAGATTCTGGCGTTTTTCTCCCCCAATAACACCCAACAACGCTGAGCCCCCACCCCGGAGCGTTTTCCGGCCATAAAATCCCACCGCATGATTTGAAACACGCTGTAAAGTGGCAAAAAATTAAAATTTGACCGTTTGACAATGATAAACAACAATAATAAATTTTTTTATTTATTTAAATACCCATTTAAACCTATAAATTACCCATTTTTTTATAAAAAAAATCCCACTTTCTTTCTAGAATTTTATAAAATTATTTAGCATGCATCCATTCAGACCCCCGGTTGGTGTTCCGTCAAGATCTAGGAACCCAAATACCACCCAACTGCAACAAAACTTTAACTTTCATGACATGGATCCGAATGTGTTTTCCTATGCGGCTTACTTGAGCGGCTCTAATCCCTTCCTTCCAACCCCTTACGGCTTTACCCCACCGGGCGGTTCGCAACCACCACAAGAACAAGCCGAACCCGAGGTGGATACAATGCCCAATCGTGAGACATCTAAACGCGGTAAAAGGTCACATAAAAAAGGACCCGAACGCTCCTCGTCTTAAGCATAGTTGGACGAAGGAAGAGGAATACGCGTTGGCTCGGGCGTGGCTCGACGTTTCGGAGGACCCCCTAGTTGGTAAGTGTTATAAAACTATTAGTCGACTTTATTTTTTAAATAATCATCTTTCGTTTATTATTATTTTTTTAACGTAGCACTTATTTTTTATAATTTTTGTAGCAAACTTTCAAACCGGTCCAGAATTCTGGAACAGAACTCGTGAGCTTTTTTAATGCGATGGGAAAAGGTGAATATCAGGACAAGGATTCTAGATCTAGCAAATGGACCGATATCAACAAAAAAATGTCACCAATTCCAAGAAGTTTATCAACGAGCGAAATATAATAGGCCGAGTGGTGAAGGTGACGTCAGTATTTTAACAAGGGCTATGGAAGAGTACGAACAAACTAGAAGCGTTTTTACGTACTATAGATGTTGGGAGCTTCTAAAAAATAGTCCAAAGTGGGCTAACGTACCGGCCATGACGTCAAGTAGTAGATGTAAAGCTAAACGGTCGAAAACGTTATCCTCGGTTGACCCAGAAACACCCACTTCTGATGCGCGCACCGTCGAATTAAATATTAATTTGGTCGATTGAGTTGGCCCGACCGCCCAGTAGAAGAAAAAGGAAAAACCGGGAAAAAGCCGCTAGAGTCGTCTTCTGATAATCTATCTCGAGTTGAAGGGAGCTTTTGAGGAGATGAACCGACGTCTACAAGACATTCGAGACCTCGGTCTCAAGCGTTGGGAGACTATGCAAGAATGAGTCGCCGAAAAACAAAAAATTAACGACATGCAAGCGCGAGGCAAACAGAAAGGACATAGAGTTTTAGTCCAAACCGATCGATCACCTCCAAGGCGACGCGTTGATCGTTGCGCAAATGCACCGCCAAAAACTTCGAGAAAAATATGGCCTTTGGATTATCATCTTTTTTTAGTAATGTTCCCCTTTTTTATTTCCGGTTTTTTTATTATTTTAATTTTTTTAGTTTGGTATGTTTTTATTTTTTTATTTTTTAGTATTGTAATTTTTTTTATTTAATGAAGTATTATCAGTTTTTAATTTTAAAAAAATTAATAATTTTTTAATGATTGGTTGGGGCATTATTAGGCATTATTCCACTACGTCCTTTTGTAAAAACGCCAATAATGCCCTCTTGTAGAATGGACTGCCACATGGCAGAAAACGCCCAAGCGTGGAGGCATTATTGAAAAAACCACTACACATGGTCTAATTAATTCATATATAGGGTTAGGGTAAAATGAAAACCTATACGAGTTGTGAGAACTTATAGAACTCGCTTTATGAAAGGTTTTTTTAAAAAAATACCAAAAATCCTAAAAAAACAAAATTTCCAAAAAAAACTTATTTTTTTTTATTTACGGCTGCCGTAAATGCTGTAAAAAGCGATATCATGCTTATGTCATCACTTTTTTACAGCTACTGTAAGGGATCGAAAAACACCACTTCGAATTTTTTTTATGTATATATGTATATACACACACATAGGGGAGGGTTGTCTTAAGAACGCTCAATATTGCGAGAACCGTGCGGACAAATGAAAAAACCAATTAAAACCTTTTTTTAATATAAACCTCGTTGTAATTAAAATACAACAATAAAAAAGAATTTACAACATCAAATAGTTATTTTTTTCTCAAAATCACTCTTATTAGCTTTTTTACAGATGCGTAAATATAACAAATTTACACGTGTAAATGGCAAACTTACACATGTGTAAAAATTTTTTTATTTACGAATTCACGTAAATTTAAATGTGTAAATTTAATTTCTAACATTGTATTCGAATAATAATAATAAGTGTAAAAAGAAATTTTGAATTTAAATTTTTTTTGACCAAATTCTCATGTTTTTTTATTTGTTCTTACGGTTCTCGCAATATTTAGCGTTCTCATTTAAACCTTCCCCAGGGGAATGTTTAAATGAGAATGCTAAATATTGTGAGAACACGAAAGAAGAAACCACAAGAAATTGGTCAAAAACAATTCAAATTCAATTTTTTTTGCACTTGTCATTATTATTCGAATACAATGTTAGAATTTGAATTTACACATTTAAATTTACGTGAATTCGTAAATAAAGAAAATTTACACATAATGTGTAAATATATTATATTTACACTTGTGTAAAAAATCTAATAAAAGTAATTTTAAGAGAATAAATGAACAATTTATGTTGTATTTTAAATTAAAACGAGTTTTGTATTAAAAAAATTGGTTTTGATTTGGTTTTTTCATCCGTTCTCACGGTTCTCGCAATATTTAGCGTTCTCAAGATAACTCATGCTAGGAACCATGAGAACGAATGGAAAAAACCAATCAAAACCAATTTATTAATACAAACCTCACTGTAATTAAAATACAACATCAAAAAAAGAATTTACAACATCAAATAATTTATTTCCTCTCTCAAAATACTCTTATTAGATTTTTTACACATGTCTGAATATACCAAATATACACACGTGTAAATGGCAAACTTACACATATGTAAATATTCTTTATTTATGAATTGATGTAAATCTAATAACCTAAATTAAATTTCTAACATTGTATTCGAATAATAATGATAAGTGTAAAGTATTTAAACATCGGGGCGGACGAAATAGATTGCTCGAGACTTCATAACACTAGTTTGTGACAAGTATTTAAACAACAACATTATTCATTTCATTTCTAAACTTCAAGTACATGGCTTTGGAAAAAAAAATACAACAACATGTTCAAAGTAAAACATTGGAATCAAAATACAAGTACAACATAAGTCTAACTAAAAGTGGGTTTCTAGTTCACCCTACTAGATTCCATGCATCCTCATGATCATCATAATCCTGCAGTACGCGTTAAAGTATAGTTCAATACAAAGGTATTGGCGAACATACAAGTCTTAAGTACTATCATAAGTATAAGAGTTTAAGCAATCCACATGGCAAAATTCGAATACTAAAACTTAACATGGCAATACTATCATGCAACTATATTTGTCAACCCAAAGTTTCCCGCTAGCGTAATCAAATCATAGCAATGAAAAGATCGTTTTGTTTACTTAACATGACCTCAAGAATACAGGCGGTGCGTTAATCTTATAGCGCTACACATGTTAAGGGAGGCTCATACGAAGTTAATGACAAGTATAAAGCATCAACGTATGATGTATATGTTTAAGCATATCGTATAAAGCATGTATATTGGATTGTTTGTTCGTAAGCATGTTTATAGTGGTGGAGCTTTACCAAAATTTCGAGGGCGCGTAAAGTAATGGGACCCAAAAAATATTTTCCTATCGTTATGTTTTAGGGTCGGGTCGGCTATCGATTCGGGTGAGGTCAAATAATAATAGTTCCAAACAAAACTAAAAAATTTCATTCATTCAAAGCACACGTTCTTTTTTTTTTTGAACCGCTAATTTCATTAATCCCCTGTCGTCTGTGGGACTTGAACCCAAGACCTTCCCCTTCCCAACCTAGGTGTTTTAAAGGCTTTGCCTTTGCCAATGGATCACCACCCCATTGGTCAAAGGACCTGTTCTTAAACATAAAAACTTGCGATTAAGTTTATTGTGTGGTGGGTAACTAGGGTTAAACAAATAAAAGTTAAAATATAGTTACCAAACTACCCATCACTTATATACAAAGTGGTAACAAACTTTACTTTAATTTATATATTGTATAAATATTTAGGATATACAAAGTGGTAACAAACTTACAAACTTTATTTTAATTTATGTATTGTATAAATATTTAGGAAAAATAAAGGGGGGATCCTATATAAGTTTTAAAATTTTCAGATGAAAAATCGAACCTATACACTTCTAACTAAAACATTAGGGTGGGCGGGTGCACCCCTGGGCCACAACTAACCTTCGCCACTGCATGTTTATAAGTGTGCGTTTTTTATAGATTACACGTATTGCACCCCAAAAGTGTGAAACAAAGAAAATGGTCGAGTATACTCACGGTTGAAGGGGTATGGTCCCAAAAACCTTGCGTAAAGCAAAGGAACCATACCCATAAGCAGTTGCCAAGAAAACCTTGCACAACATAATACCTTAAAGAAAAACCTTATTAAAAGTTGCGCCAAGCACTTAAACAAGGAAAGAGTCATTTAGCTACCTTGCGCGGGCCTGCGCAAGGAAATAGTTAACCTTGAGGCTTTTCCTTCAATATGTGATTGATCAAAATCCTTGCGCAAGATACAACACAACAGTGAGATCTTGCAAACACTTGATAAACAAGCATAGAGGATCAATTAATAACCTTGTGCAGCTCGCGCAAGGAAACAATTACACTAGGGCACTTGTCCCTGAGCAAGTGTTGCCAGTTTACAAGAAAATGATAAGAAGCAAAAGGAATTTTTTCTGTTGTAACAAAATGCACACGTGGCAGTTGTCCTGCAGGTCACAGCTGTCTAAACATTTTAGAAACATTTATTGCCAATCGTGCAAAGCCACTATTCGGTTATAACCGAATGACACGTGGCAGCATCCAAGGAGATCACGGTGATAGCATGCTCACATCAATAAAATGAAGTGATCTCATGATGACAAGTGGCATCTCCCTAGCCTTAGATGAACTGACGATCCATGTGCACTAACGGATAGTCAGGACTTAACGGAGTAGTGAAAGATTCTGTTATGTTTCCATCTCTCATTTTGGCGCCCAAACTCTGGCTATAAATAAGTAACTTGGAGTTCAAGGAAAAGCTATTCACTCTCAACTACTCTTTCTCTCTTACAACACTTGAACTTACTCCGACTACTTGTACTTATTCTCACGCCGGAGGGTGGTCACGGAGAGAACCCCCCTTTCTCCCTGTGGCGAGGCTAACGACGGTTGTTTTGCAGGATCAATCGGAAATAAGTTTGCAGTGATCAAAACCGAAGGAAACGGAGGATTAACCATTTTATTTAGTAACAAAAACCTAAGATCTAAACCTACACTGGTTAGATTTAACTAGTGTTTCTTCATTGGCGCCCACCGATTTACCGTCTTCTTTTATCTTTCGTTTCTCTTCGATTATCATTTGATTCAACAGCATCATGGCTGATGATTTTTCTCATCCACCAGGACCTCGATTGAGATCCGGCACCTTCGTGTCGCTCAGGTTGACGGTATCATGGAAGAAGACAGTTCTGAGGAAGATGATTTTTAACCTGCTCCCAGCAGGGTGAATCATCCAGTTACTCCAGGACTGCAGAACGAAGTTCCAGCTGCTCAGATTGCGTCGATCTTACCACCAGGAGAATCGCCGTTATCCTGGTTAATTAAATCTCAAACTGCTCTAAACTCTGTGTATGCTCAACTATGTGCTCAAACCGAAACTCCGGTTTTGCCAGCTCCGATTAACGCTCCTCAGGTCCGTGCTTCGCCGGCACCTCGAGCGTTGAGTTATAATTCACAAGGACACGGTCATGCACCTTCGCATGTGTTCGAAGAAGAAGCTGAGACATATTCCCAAACTAGACATGACTCTAATCGTTCTGGACACCCAATATGAAGAATACGATGAGACGTATGGAGAAGAGGATAGTAAAAGTGTTTTCAATCGCTTATCTAGAGATGCTAGTTATAAGCCTAAGATCCGACAGTGTATAATCCTGAGGCAGAACATGATTATAACTTGATTTATAGACCTGCTAAAGCTGTTGAACAATCCAAATTTGTGAAGGAAATCGCTCAACCCCCGCTAGAACGAGCAAAATTTGTGAAGGAAATCGCTGCCATCAAACGTTGGTAAGTTTAATGGATTGTCAGATCCAGATGATCACATGCGTCTGTTCACTAGCACAGGACTTATTGGAGGATGGACTCTACCTATGTGGTGCCATTTGTTTATTCAAATGTTAACTAGAGCTGCACGACTCTGTTTGATAACTTACCAACAGGTAAACTCTCCTCATGGAATGATCTTAAGGAAAAGTTCCTTACTCATTTCAGTCAACATCGTCGTTATGTTAGAGATTCGTCAGATGTGATGAACATCTGGCGAAGAGACAACGAGAGTTTGGAAGATTTCATTACGCGTTACAACAAGGAGGTGTTAGAGATTGGTGATGTGCATGAAGATCTTATCCGCGCATAGTTCAAGTATGCGGTAAGATGTGACGAAATGATTAAAGTGCTTTCTGGTACTATTGGTTTGCCAAAAAGCTGGGATAAGCTCATGGCAGCAGCCAAGGTTTATGCGCAAACCGAGCGAAACCTCAATTCAAACAGACCTCCTCTACCTCAGCATCATCCTGAGGATCTGAGCAGAGAGGTCGGAAGTTTAAGAAGAGTTGGAAAGACTCGAACCAGAGTTCTTATTCACCATACTCTCCAATGGATGCTCGCGCAACGATTAACAAGATCACAACTCAGAAAGCCATTAAAAACGAGAATCGAGAGCGACAGTGGACTCCTCTCACCAAACCTCCAGCAGAGATTCTCAGCACAGAGAACTATAAGTTCAAACAACCCCAACCTATGAAGAATAAGAAGGGCAAGATCCAAATCTCTTCTGTGATTATCACAAGGATACTTGGCATACAACTAATAACTGTATCAGTTTGCCACAGAAATCGAAAAAGCTCTTAAAAGTGGAAAACTCACTCACTTGTTACAAACGATGTGCAAAGACATTCATCAAATCACGCGCGGAGATGAGGGTCCGAGCAACAAAAAAATGAAACAAGTCGCAATGATTCAAGGAGGGAAGTTGCACAAGCGTACTTCTCAGAAATATCATAATATAGTTGGAGAGAGCGACAAGTAATTTTTCTAGTTGTACCAGGTGGACCGCAAGAGGAGCGTCCAGTTGTTGTCACATGTATCTTTGGTCATTACCAAACGGATTACATGTTTATAGATCCTGGAAGTTCCATGGATATCATTTATGAGCAATGTTTTAAGCAACTCGATCCTGAGGATAAGGCACGCTTAGAACCAGTCGACTTCCCATTGACTGGATTCTTCACGAAGCTGTCTTTCCCCTAGGACAAATTATGTTCCCGGTGACACTCTCTGACGGAAAACATTCTCAAACCCATCAAAGTTAACTTTATGGTTATGCCAGCAACATCACGTCATGATGTGTTGCTCGGACGTCGCGCGCAGCGTGACTTTAGTATGATCACTTCAGCTCCACATGCTGCATGTGGTTTTCCAACCCCAACGGGCGTAGCTATCCTCTACGCTCGAAAAGAAATTATGTCCATTGAAGAACTAGTTGCCAAAGATGCTAAAACTTTGCCACTCAATGAACCAAAAAAATTGTTCTTAATAACAGACACCCTGAGCAGACAATTCTGTTAGGCCCAGCAATAACTATAGAAATTCGTGCAAAGTTAAAAATGTTGCTCTTTCAAAACAAAGATATCTTCGCATGGACACCAGCTGACATGGTTGGTGTACCAAGGGATGTTGCAGAGCATTACTTAAATGTGTTTCCCTCAGCAGAGCCAATTGTGCAAAAGAAACGAAGCTTGATAACTGAAAAGACAGAAGCAATGAATGAGCAGGTGGCAGAATTACTGGATGTTGGTATTCTTCGAGAAGTTAAATACCAGACTTGGGTTGCAAACCCAGTTTTGGTGCAAAAGCAGAATGGATGGTGGCGTATGTGTGTGGATTTCAAGGATCTAAACAAAGCTTGCCCCAAAGATTGTTATTCTCTCTCAGAGATTGACAAAAAAAGGTTAATTCATTAGCATCGTTCAGATGGAAGTGTTTTCTAGATTGCTACTAAGGGTATCATCAAGTCTTAATGAAAAATAAAGACGAAGATAAGACAACTTTTCGCACGGAGAAAGGTATTTTTTGTTATACAAAAATGCCTTTCGGGCTCCGCAATGCGGGAGCTACTTATCAGAGATTGATGGATACTGTTTTTGGTGACGATATCGGAAAGACTGTGGAAGTCTATAATGATGATTTGGTCATTATGAGCAACTCTAAAGAAACGTTGCTAGCAAACATCCAACGAACGTTTGATTCCTTGCGCAGGGTCAATTTAAAGCTTAATCTAAGTAAATGTTCGTTCGGAATGGAGGAAGGAAAATTCCTAGGTTTCATTGTGACAAAAGATGGTTTCAAAGTAAATCCCGATAAGGTGGAAGCAATTCAAAGGATGTCTTCACCTGCTACAATCAAAGAAATGCAACGACTAGCCGGCAGGCTAGCTACACTTAATAGGTTTCTTACCAACCATGCTGCGAAGTCTTATCCATTCATTCGCACCTTGCGCAATTGTGTAAAGAGCAAAGAGTTTTCATGGACTCCTGAAGCTGAGCAAGCTTTCCAGGAGATGAAAGATTGTTTAGTTCAACTTCCCACACCTACAGCTCCTCGTGAAAAGAACCCATGGCCTTATATCTTGCTGCATCTGAAATAGCAGTGGGTGCTGTCTTACTAGTGGAACTCGAAGGAGTTCAATCTCCAATTTATTATATCAGAAAGATGTTGAACGATCCAGAGACAAGATATTCAATCATGGAGAAATTAGTTTTGGCCTTAGTACATGCCTCGCCAGGCTTCGAAGGTACTTTTCAGGGCATATCATTACAGTCCTAACAAATTTCTACATTGGACAAGTGTTGGCAAAGCCAGACGTCTCAGGACGACTCGCAAAATGGGCGATAGAGGTGGGGGTTATAACATCTGTTATAAACCTAGACAGCTATCAAAGGCCAAGTCTTGGCAGATTTCATCGCTGAAATTCCTGCTGATAAAATCGAAGAATGTCAAAAATCCAAAACCCAGTTCCAATAATCGATGAGCGAGCTTGGACACTTTTTACTGATGGTGCATCCAACAGTGATGGGGCTGGTGCAGGTCTTCAACTGATAAGCCCAGATAAAGAAGAATTCACTTACGCGATTCGCCTTGACTTCAAAAGCACCAATAATGAGGCTGGGTATGAAGCATTTTTAGCAGGCCTACGCCTCGCTATTAAAATGGGTGCAGCAAACCTTGTTGATCATGTTGATTCTTTATTAGTTGCGGAACAGATTACCAGGGCATATGACGCGAAGTGAGACATTATGGCATTATATCTTGAGCAAGCAAAGACCCTAATTGCCCAATTCAAACAATTCAAAGTAATAGATGTTAACCGTAGCGAAAACAAATAAGCAGATGCCTTAAGCAAGTTGGCAGCAACCTATCTGTAGATGCTTCAAACACTTGGCGAAAGAGGTTCGAATCGAAGTTTTGAGCAACCCATCTGTACCTCTACGACAAGTCAAAATGATAGAAGTTGGGAATCCGTATTGGATGTCCCTGATTATTATGTTTTTATCTCATGGTATCCTTCCCGAAGACAAGACACAGGTACGAAAGCTACGATGTAAAGCCCTTAACTATGAAATGGCTGACAGTATCTTGTATCGCAAGTCTTTCATGGGTCCTTTGTTGAGATATGTCAATAAAAGCGATGAGCAATACCTGATCAGGGAAATACATGAGGGATTGTGTGGCATACATGCCGGGCCGCGCATGGTAGTAGCTAAAGTAAAGAGCGCAGGCTACTACTAGCATGGGATGCATGTGGATGCTGTGGAAATACTGCAAAAGTGCATGTCTTGCCAACGACATGCCCCAAAAACTTTACGTCTAAAAAACCCACTCGTTCCTGTAACCACTGCGTGGCCATTTCAACAGTGGGGTATTGATTTGGTCGGACCATTCCCTGATGCGCCTGGCGCTGTAAAATTCATTGTTGTTGCTGTAGATTATTTCACAGAGTGGGTTGAGGCCAAACCACTAGCTTCTACTACAGCAATGGTAATCCAAAAGTTCATCTGGGAGCATATTATCTGTCGGTTCAGCTTACCTATGCGCATCATTACAGATAATGGTCCAAATTTAACTGCTGAGGACCTGCAAAAGTGGATGCAGGAAATGGGAATTGAGCATGTCTTTGCTTCCGTTGTGCATCCACAAGCGAACGGTCAAGTTGAAAGCATAAATAAACAGTTGATTTACGGCATTAAAGCCTGCCTCGGTATGGCGCGACGAGGTTGGGTTGATGAATTAGCAAGCATCCTGTGGGCTCACCGAACAATGCCTAAGACGAGCACCGGAGAGACTCCGTTTAGCCTTGTCTATGGCACGGAAGCTGTAATTCCAGCCGAAATTGGGCTCCGGTCTCCAAGGATGTTAGCCTTGGAAAAACAGAACAATGAGGAACAAAGGCGCATCGATTTACATTTACTTGAAGAGCGACGCGAAAACGCAGCTATTCGCGAAGCTAAATACAAATCTCAACTTGAAAAATATTACAATAAAAGGGTACGCATATGCACCTTCTTACCAGGTGATTTTGTACTTCGAGATAATGAAGCCTCAAATGCTGAAAAACCAGGGAAGTTAGCCCCACGATGGAAAGGACCGTATGTAATCAACGAGGTGCTCAGAAAAGGTGCGTATACCCTGAAACGCATGGATGGTTCCAGCGTCCCTCGGACCTGGAACGCCCAAAAACTGCGTAGGTGTTATGTGTAATCTCAGATCTGCGAGCAGCTAGCTAAAGATGCGCAACGGGACTGCTTACAATTTAATTTTCCTATGTAATCTTAGTGACAGATGTAGCTTTATGCTTTATCAATAAAATATAATACTTCATGTCGCTACTTACATTCTTCTACATATATTTCTTGCAAATGCATGCAATTACTTTGGAAAAACAAAAACACTAAGGCTGTTACAACTCATGAGCCAAAATAACTCAGTAGTTAGGCTCATACATCAGTTAGACGGATATGTTTATTTGTACGTCCTAAACAAGTAATTCGTACTCATGCACGAATTGTAAACTAAAAATATATAACCAACAAAGTACTTGCGCAGCAGCGCATCTGTACAATTACAAATGTTTTACAAACATTACAAACTGAGCAAAACAAAACTACAAGTCCTACTTCGTAGTTTTCGCTTCACCTCCATCCTTCTCTTCTTCAGCACTCTCTTCTTCAACAAAGATACTTTTCAAATGATCCACGAAATCATCATGAAGAAGCGCATCATCAACTAGATCCATCACTAGAATCTGCAAATTGTCATGCGTGGCATTGACTCGTGTATAAGCAGTGCCAGTGTTCACCCCGTGCGTAGCTGAACGGCTATTATCCCATTGCACTTCAAGGGCGTGAGACACATGAGCAGCACACTCATTTATCCTTGATCATATCCATCATTCCGAGCAGCAACCATTAACTGAGCAACCGATTCATCAAGTTCCGTTGAGTTTAGAATCGAGTTGGTAATCTACAATAAAGAAGGAATGATCAGTATAGGAGAAATAACAAGAGAACTTATTCATCAAAATTGAGGTAGCAATATTCTTACCTTGACAATCCCGGTTTGTTGCATCCACGTGAGGTTTCTCATCAAAGATTCGGCCAAGTTTCCCGCTGTAGCCCGCGCAACCTCAGTAGTCTCAATCTTTGCATCATGTTCTATTATTCGACGGTTCAGCTCCGCCGTCTGCACCTTGTGCATCTTTTTATCTTTCTTTAGAGAATCAACCTCAGACTTCAAAATTTCTTGATCAAAGAACATAGATGTCAGATCGTCTATTTCTTTATCTTTAAGCAGAAGTAACATTTTGGTTTGTACCTCGTTTTGCTCACTCCTCTCACGATGAGAACGAGCCTCATCGGCAGCAGCAAGAGCATCAGACTTCTCCTTCTTAAGTCACTCGATTTCGTTGCGCAGGGTAATTTTCTCGTTATTATCCCCCTCACAAGCGTCTAACCACCGGTTGCGGTCTTCCACATACTGCGCGGCTGCTGCCTCAGCCTTTTTTCTCCAAATAAGAGCAGACCACTCCTCGTCTTCCTCTCCTCCTCGAACTTGGCCTTATCGGCCTCAAAATCCATATCCATCTTCAGTGTCTTCTCCCTTTCAAATTTGGCCTTCGCCTTATTAATCTCAACCTCTTCCCACTCCTTATTCATGCTGCGCCATTCACGCACAATCCGATTCATAGTGGAAGAGGCAAGGGCAGACTCTTGTAAATATGATTGATAAGTGGCATCGTGATTCTTCTCTTCTTGATGCTTCACCTCCGCTGGAGGGAAGATACCCTTATACCACTCCCTGCACGAGTGCCATTCATTAAAAGTATCGCCTTGTTTGATCTTCAACACAAGTTGATGGATCTCAGAGGCCCGTTTCTCAGAATAAGAGCGATAATAATAATCCCAGGTGTTTCTTTGGGGCGAATCAGTGACTCCTCCTCTGGATCATCAAAAGATGGCATAAAATAATCGCCTTTTGTTGAAGGGCCTGCACCTTTAGAAATAATCGTTGAAGGCTCAGCAATGGGTGAGGATGGTTTATCTTGCTCCGCAACTACAGGCCCTTCCGCAGCAACATCTGAGGCAGTATCTTTAACCTGCTCGCCAGCAGGACGTTTAGGATCCTCTTTTTTCCCTTCTTCAGTTGCAGCAGTATGTGGCATTTCGGGAATAATAGGCTCCACAACTGTCTCTTTCTCTTCAACTTGCACCGGGGTAGTTTCCTTGGATATATTCGTCTCTGTTTCGGGTGCAGCGGTCGAAGAGGATGGTGGAGTAATCTTCACAACTTTTTCTATTACAAAGAGCAAGAGTCAGAGAAAAATAGTAAGCAATAATATACAACAAAGAAGTTCAGAAATTTCTTACCTGGAGAAAATTTTTGCGCAAGAGCATCAAGATTACTCTTCTTGCCAATGCGCGGCCGCGCAACCTTCTTTGGCGCAGATGGTGGCAAAGGAGCATCAGCTATCTTCCTTTTCTTTGGAGTGCGCTCTAACGCGCCTCAAGACTGCAAGGAATTTCCAAAGGTTCATCTGGATTTGGCGCAGGGATGGAAGAAAGATCTATAGGTTCTGCCTTGGGTTTCCTCAAACCTACAGGCGCAAGACCCTCTAGTGAAATCGAAAACCACTACGTAATTCCACCAAGAGTCGGACACGAAGCGCGTACCTTTCTTGTGGCTTTACAGCCGCAGTAGTTTTGGTTTTTGGTGCATCTTGTTTGGGGGCTGGTGGAATGTCACCGGATTGTTTTTTCTTCTTCTTGGAATCAGGGCCTACGCCCAAATTTAGCAAGTCACCTACGTGATCAAAAGTAAACCAACAAGTGTTGCGCCATAAGTTACATTGCAATATTATTAAAGCATAACACATACTAAATAATATTGCAATACTAACTCAGGCTCTAGAAGAAGCGTTACTTACCAGTTTTAGAAGAAGGTTGCGCATTAAGATCTTCTTTCTTGGGGAGTTGAAAATTGCCCAAGATTTGTGTAAACCAAGGCTCCTCATTCTCTCCCAGAGGCTGTAGCCCCATTTTCCCTTGTTTCCTCTTAAAGGAAATCAGATACAAAGGCGCAGCTGTAACACACAGACTATGAGCAAGATGCATGTAAACAACAAACTTAAAGAGTTATGTAACAACTTACCTTCATCGCCTTCAAGGTATACCGGTTTCTCTTTCCTATCAGCCTCCATAATATGCTCATGCCGGCCGCAATCAACGCCCTTTCTAGCAAGATGATATTGAGGACATCCCTAAAGTTTTGATACCATACCTCATCACTGGGGATGGGCAGTGTCTCCAGTTCGATGTCCTCACCGGCTCTAACGTCATCTTCATCGGAATCACCGCTGATTTCACAAAAAAGAATTTATGTTTCCAATCGTAGAACGATTTTGGTGGCACCAACAGCAAACGCTTGGCCTGGACACGTTGTTGAAAAGAATAAAAACCCAAGGAGCAATACAGTTGGTAGAAAACTCTAAATTTCTCCACTTGGGATCTATTCATCGATCGGCACACAAATTCAAAATGTCTGATTCTCACCATCCCCAAGGGATTCAACTGGGAGATATGAAACTTGTAAAATTCGAGGGTCTCTAGCATGAAATGGGTTACCGGCAATCTGAAGTTGCCCTTGCCAAAATAATCAAAAAACAGAGTTATATAACCAGTCGGTGCATCGGCGGCCGTCGATCCCTCGGTTGGATGAAAAGCTCCCCAAGTTTTGGCAAACAAGTAATTCGTTACAATGGTATCGAAATCTTCTTTCTTCCATTTTAATGGAGGAAGGGACGATGTAGTCGGCATCTCCGTCTTATCGGAACTAGAACCAGTCGCCATGAACACTCTATAGAACAACTGTTGAAGAAAGAAGTTTTTCTCAGTAAAGAAGAAAGAAGGAGATGAAGAAATTCTGAAAGCATAAATATAAAATGAATTTGAATGGGGTATATAAACCAATCGCAGTTAATGCTCTGGGATACCGTGTAACCGCCTCTACTTTTTGCAGAAACCAAGGCGAAACAAGGGCGAGTGGGGAACAGTAACCGTCCCCACGCGCGCGGTAAGTCACTTTTGTCGTCAGGCAATTAATGTTGTACAGCTGACAACTGTTGACAGCTGTCAAACAGTGCTCAAGACGTCACAACGGCATGTTGTCTCACCAACTTCCTGACATTATGTCCCATCATCAGGCAAGTTGATTTCAATTGTTGCTTCCCTCAGAAGGTAGCTCATGAAAGACAATATTCAAATCTTTAAATGCCTGCGCATCAATAGCAGCACTATCTTTTTTATATAAGTCCAGTGCTCCACCTTTATAGACTTCGGAGCAAAACTGGACTGGGGGACTTGAAGGGGTATGGTCCTAAAAACCTTGCGTAAAGCAAAGGAACCATACCCATAAGCAGTTGCCAAGCAAACCTTTCGCAACATAATACCTTAAAGAAAAACCTTATTAAAAGTTGCACCTAGCACTTAAACAAGGAAAGGCTCATTTAGCTACCTTGCACGGGCCCGCACAAGAAAATAGTTAACCTTGAGGATTTTCCTTCAATATGTGATTGATCAAAATCCTTGCGCAAGAATCAACACAACAGTGAGATCTTGCAAACACTTGATAAACAAGCACAGAGGATCAATTAATAACCTTGCGCAGCTCGTGCAAGGAAACAATTACACTAGGGCACTTGTCCCTGAGCAAGTGTTTACAAGAAAATGATCAGAAGCAAAATGAATCTTTTCTGTTGTAACAGAATGCACACGTGGCAGTGGTCCTGCAGGTCACATCTGTCTAAACGTTCTAGAAACATTTATTGCCAATTTTGCAAACCACTATTAGGTTATAACCGAATGACACGTGGCAGCATCCAAGGAGATCATGGTGATAGCATGCTCACATCAATAAAATGAAGTGATCTCATGACGATACGTGGCATCTCCCTAGCCTTAGATGAACTAACGATCCGTGTGCACTAACGGATAGTCAGAACTTAATAAAACAGTGAAAGATTCTGTTATGTTTCCATCTCTCATTTTGGCGCCCAAACTCTGGCTACAAATAAGTAACTTGGAGTTCAAGGAAAAGGTATTCACTCTCAACTACTCTCTCTCTCTTACAACACTTGAACTTATTCCGACTACTTGTACTTATTCTCACGCTGGAGGGTGGTCACGGAGAGAACCGCCTTTCTCTCCGTGGCGAGGCTAACGGCGGTTGTTTTGCAGGATCAGTCAAAATAAGTTTGCAGCGATCAAAACCGAAGGAAACAGAGGATTAACTATTTTATGCAGTAACACAAACCTTAGATCTAAACCTACACTGGTGAGCTTTAACTAGTGTTTCTTCAACGGTTTTGCAAGCTTTCCTAGTAATCCGAGAGTTGATGTGTTGAACACAGAAGTTACCCTATATGGGGTAAACAGAGGTGTGTGAATATTCCGAGTTTTGCGAAGAATACATATTCGAAAGCGGAAAGTACAAAAGTTAAACGGGGAAAAATGCCCTTCGTGCGAAGTGGTTGTCCACTTCGTGCGAAGTGACTGATCACATCGTGCGACGAGACTGTTTATGAAAATGTAGCTCATTTACGCTCCCTTTTCGACGATGGATTCTGTTGAACGAGAGATTTAGGAATGAGACAGATTAGTCTTAGTTCATAACAGTTAACCATGACTCTGTTAGTATTAGGAACTTGACTATGTGGAAATGTAAACATGTTAGTTTATGATGTATGTAAGTTATGTCCAAAGTTCATCAATTATGTCATAGAGTCAAGCAATGGGGTACGAATGCCTCATTATAGGATTCACCAAAGCACTAAGTTTATCAACAAAACTGATAAACCCGGTTGGTCACGAATGTACAGAAATTGAAATATACAAAAGGGTGTACACGTGAGGTGTGGAACTCAATTCGAAAAGCCAAGGCTCCCAACGTTCTCACACTAGCTAAACACAAGCTTGAAGTCGGTTTTCAGCCTTCACACTTGGTACAAAAGAAAACGTAGAATAGTTAAAGAGAAAAATTAGAGTATAAAGGATTATATTGAGCTAAAACTCACTTAAACAGCTGGGGATATTCTGCCAATGACCTGGATAATTGAGAGTGGAAGTGTAAGATTCGGAAAGATTGAAGTGGTGAAGTGGGTATGTATTTATAGAAAAAGTTGTTGCCAGATCCATTTGGTGCAAAGTGGCTCCTCGTGGGGAGTGCTCACTTCGTACGAAGTGATCATCACTTTGTGCGAAGTGATGCTCACTTCGTGCAAAGAGGCTCCAGCTCGCACGGGAGTGTTAGTTTGGGCTGTTTTGACTATTTTATCCGGTTTTACGTGTATTTCAAGTATGAATTTGTAACGTATGAGTATTGCATGTATAAGAAGTATTGGTTTGCCTTAAAACACGTATTTGAATGATTGATTGCATGTATAACAAGTATGAATAAAGTATGAATTTTCATTATGATCAACGTCTCGGATTACAAAGCTGGAAATGAAATACGAGCACGATACGAATACAAGTTTCCATAAATAGAAATACATTTACACTTTCTAAATAAGGAAAGTACAAAATACGAAGCATTACAGTAATTTTTTTTTTTGAATTGTTTTTTACCAAGTTCTCGAGATTTTTTCATTCGTTCTCACGGTTCTCACAATATTTAGCGTTCTCATTCAAACTTTCTTCTATATATATACATAGTGGAGAGTTTAAATGAGAAGAAATTTTTGTAAGAAGAAAAAAAATAAATTTCAAACAATAGGGATACTTCATTTGACTTCATTTAATATTTATATTTAATATTATTACAAGGGTATATCGGTAAACTTACATATATCATTATATTGTAGTCTTACTTTTTAATAGCTAACTATATTAAATTTTAAACATATTTTCAAAACATATATTTTCTCAAAAAATAAAAATAAAACTTCATTTATAGTGTGGAATAAAATTACGAGGTGTGTTGGATAAATTACGAGTTATGTTGGATAAATTTCAATATGTGTATGATAAATTTCAAAATATGTGGGATAACTTTTGATGTGTGTATGCAAAAAAAATTAGTGTGGAGAATGATAGTCTTT